>PVKA01015032.1:0-51043 GCA_004027165.1 Ctenomys sociabilis
TTCTTCTTCTTCTTCTCCTTCTCCTTCTCCTTCTCCTTCTCCTTCTCCTTCTTCTTCAGAACTGGTGATTGAACTCAGGCCCTTGACTTGAAAACTATAAATTTTTTAAGGAAATAAAAGAAGGTATGGTGGACCATGCTTCTAATTGCAGCTCTCTGGAAGGTGGAGGCAGGAGGATAATTGAAAAATGCCCTGCCTGGACAGTTTAATGACTTAGCAAGATCTTGTCTCAAATAAAATAAAATTAAATTAAAATTTTAAAAAAGGGGCAGGAAGGTAGCTCAATGTGAAGGCCCTTGTTTCATTCCCAAGTACTACAAAAAAAAATTAAAAACCTTTGTGCATCAAAAGATCCTGGCCTCTGAGTGAAAAGGCACTCCCCAGTATAGGAGAAAATATTTGTGGATCTTGTATATGACAGAGGATCGCTACCTATAATATATAAAGAACACCCATGGAGCAACAATAATACAAGCCAACTGAAAATGGGCAAAGAATCAAATGAACATTTCCTGAGACGGACACACAGCCACCAGGCAATGCCACCATCATGGTCTCTGGGTGGCTCCACAAGAGTGTTGATGACGTGTGCAGAAGACAGAACCCTCAGGCTTCACTGCCAGGAACAGAAAACGGCGTGGCTGCCAGGGAGAGCAGCACGATGGCCCTAACTGTAGAATTAGGCTCCAGCAGCCCCACGCTGGGAACATGCCCCACTGGGGCCAGGGCAGGGCTTCGAGCCCTATGTCCGTGCCAGTGCTGACATGCTCTGGGGCGCTGCTCACGGTACCTGGAGGCTGCCGCCAGCCGAACAACCTAATGGATGGGCGGGCAAGACTTGGTGTGCATATAAGCGGGTGGTAGCCTCAAAGGAAAGGAGATTCTGACGTGAGCCGCAAGGTGGATAATTTTTTGGGGGGGAGGGGGAGGCAGAGCCTCACTATGTAGCTCAGGCTTGAATGGGAGTCCAGGTGACCCTCCAGTTTCAGCCTTCTGAGTAGTGGAATGATAGGAGTGTGCTGCCCTGCCTGAGTCCTCGGATGAAACTTGAAGGTATCGAGTAAAATAAACCAGTCACATAACGACAAATACCTTAGGATTTTTATTTATATGATGCGCTTTGAATAGTCAAATTCATAGAAAAAAATGATGGTTGCTAGGACCAGAGGTAAGAGGCTTGGTGGAAGTTACTATTTGCTATTTGTTTTATTTATTTATTTATCTATTTATTTATTTATTTTTGCAGAACCGGGGATTGAACTCAGGCCCTTACGCTTGCCAGGGAAGTGCTTATTTTACTGAGCCATCTCCCTGGCCCCTTATTTTATTTATTTTGTTCATTTTTAATCTTATATATTTGGTACAGGGTCTTACTATGCAGCTCAGACTCAGAGATCCTCCTGTTTTAGCCTCCCCGGCGCTGGGATTACAGGTGTGCGCCACCACGTGCAGATGCTCCAAGCCTTGAAGTCATTATGTACTCCTGGCTGGCTCGAACCACAGCAGTCCTCCTGCCTCATGAGAATGCTGGGGTTAAAGATGTACACCACCATGCCTGGATCTCCCTAGTAGCTTCTGGCCTCAGTTGCCTGATACGCAGGATTACTAGTTGTCAGTGGCAGTTTTGTACCCATGTGCATTCAGAGGAGAGAATCAGATGCCATGGAGGTATCTTAACACAGCCCCCGTGGCTCCTTCTGAGTGCTTTTTTTTTTGGTCTTTGTGATGAGCAATGGAGGCCTGCAGGGGGCAGTGCACAGCCAGCCCAGCGCTTCACCAGCAAGGAACTGGCTCACGGGCTACAGGGCTTTGCAAGAGCTGTGGACCTTCAGGCCCAGGAGAAGCTTAGGACTTCGGGTGGATCCTACGTGTGGGTAGCCTCCATGTCCTGAAAGGTAGTGATGCTGGTAGAAATGGAAGCCCAAGGGATTCCCAATCTGCTCTCTGGGGCCAGACAGCTTCTTCCCTGGGTCCTTAAGAGTCCCTTCAGAAACCTCCCAACTTCAGAGCTGGGAGGGACCTCGGGGGCGACCTCTAGTCCGTCTTCTTACCAGTGCAGCAAGGACACCCCGTACAAGGGAGGTCTGTGTGTGCCCATCTGTCAGGAGAAAAGGTAGGGGCTCAGCCAGGTGAGGTGACTTTCCCCAAGTGTCACCAGAAAGAGGAGACAGTAAAGGTCTTTGGCCTGAAGGCAGCAGGGAATGGCTGGCTACTGTAGGCAAAGGCGAGCCTGCAAGACGGCAAGTGGGCTCGCTGATGGGTCCTGCTAGGTGGTGTGAGCACCGCGGCAGCAGCTTCTGACTTCTTCTGCTCCATAAACGGCTCCATGAAAGAGGCTGGTCCCAGCTTGGCCAGAGCCTGTGCTGCTCAGGCGTGACGTGCAGGCTCCCAGGAGAGCAGCTCGGGATGCACCTGGGGACTTCTCAGTAGGCGCTGGAGTGAGGGTCACTGCCATAGGAACAGCCATTTTCCTCTGAAACTAAGACCTAGCTAGAAAATAATCAGCCTTGAAGAGCAGAGGTCAAAAATGCCAGTCCCAATCAGCGTTTCCTTTCCTCCCTGCCGTCAGTGTCTTCTTGCTCAGTGGCTGTTCTGTAAGGCAAGCGATGTTTCTAGCCCTGTGGTGAAGCCCAGGTTTGTTCACAGCTGGTGTCACAGCAGGCTCTGCAGGTCCCTGGGTGCCAGCCCAGGTCTTCCCTGTGTGGCTCCTGGTAACAGTGGGTCAATCCCAGCTCTGACGCAGCCCTGAAACCCAAGGTTCGATTTGCATTTCAATAAGGAGTCTGAGAGACCCAAGGCCTCTGGGTCCTTAAAGATTGAATTTCTCAGGCAGGGGCGAGTCCAGAGTTGTACCTGAGGGGACACCAGGGATGGGGCACCCTGCCACCACCTCCAGAGCATGGTGTTGCAAAGGCGCTTCACCCACTCGTGAAGTTCACCTGTTTATCTCGCTTTCCGGTGTTCCCACAGCTCGTTTCCCTCTCCTTCTCTAAGGATTTAGTAATTTGTTGTCTAGACACCACTGCTGCTGTTTCTCCTCCATTAATCCATTTTAATTGGAAAGTTATCATAATGCAAACTCTCTTTGGTATTATTTGCAGCTCTGTGTTATTAGAACTTCACCAACTTGCTTTCCTAGCAAATTAAACTTGCTATGGAAGCGGTGAGATCAGCTCCTCACATTAAATCAGCCCGTGGTGGTTGTTAAGCGGCTTGGGAGCAGGGCTTCCTCAGGTGGTTGGGGCACCGTGGCCTGCACGGTCCACAATGGTGCCACTGTTTCCAGGCTGGGGATTTGGTCTCTGGGCTCAGCTCTCCCCCTTTCCTTGTATGCTGGAACTGGAGATGGGAAGAAAGGGGACAGAAAGCCTCTGGTGGGTGGTGTCTGGTCTCTCACACAAGACCCAGGGCAAAAATGATGAAAACGCACGAGGCCTGCGAGGTCACATAACACATTCCATTAGCCTCGGAACCCGGCAAGTAGCAGTATCATTCTCTTTGTACATGGCTGGGAACGGAGGCTCCGTGAGGGTAGTGAACTTGCTCAGGTTGCCCAGGCAACGTTTCATAAAGCGAGGACTCTGGGCCAGGTCTGCTGAGTTGAAAACCCTACACCCAAGGGATGAAACTCCAATCCAAGAGAACAAATCCTTCTCTCAGACAGATCCTGGAAAGGATTCAACTATGGTTGGCGGTGTAGAGAGCCGTTAATAAAGTAACCACGTTTCTGGTGTGTAGATTATCATCACCTCAGTGTCTAAGTTTCCCCAAGCACCCAATTAATAGAACAACATGGCTGGCCCTCTCGCTGCCCACCCAGCAGCCCTTCTCTCCTAACCCCTTGCTACTGGAAACCTAATTTTGTTAACACAGAAATAAGCCTGGTTTCAGAGCAAGGGACTTGATTAGTTGAACCCACTCATGAGATGGTTTCCCTCTGCCAGTGATTGGTTTAGAAGGCAAGCATGTGACTCAGTTCTGGCCAGTTGTACATGAGGGAAAAACTACCACAGCCTTCTGGGAAAAATCTTTCTCTCTGATCCAACAGAGTTGTCGGGGAGGGCGTCTTTTGCTGCTTTTCCTCACAGCCAGTACGGATATTTGTGGTGGTTTTAAGAGTGTGTCCACCAGTTCTCTGCCCTTCCTCCATTCCATATGTGGAGCTGTTTCTCTTACCCTCGACTGTGAGCTATTCTTAGCTACTTAGTTCTAATGAAGACGAGCGAACCGATGTGTGGAGATGTGTGACCTTTGAGGATAAGCTAGAAGGGACATCAGTGCTTCAGCTTTGTTCTCCTGTATGGCTCATGTGGGGCGGGGTTGGGAGGATGGAGGTGGGGGGCACCACCATGTCACAAAGATACTTTGGAGAGACGCATGTGACAGAAACCGAGGCCTCCCAACAGCCAGCCCAACCTGCCAGCTGTAGAGGGCCTGAGCCTTGAGTCCACGGGGCTTCGGGTGCAGATCATCCGGCCTTGAACCTGGATTGTCCCCTGTCAGCTCCAGAATTTCTGCTCTGCAGCAACTGGGTGAGGTCAGAGCTATTTATTGCCATTTAAAGCCATGGAGTTGGGGCCTCATTGTCTCACAGTGCTAGCTGATGAATACACTTTTTTTTTTTTTTTTTTAATGTATTTGGTACAGGGTCTACAGGGTGTACAGTGTCTCACTATGTCGATTGGACTCATAGTGATTCTGTTTTCAGCCTCCCTAGCACTGGGATTACAGGTGTGTGCCACTACGCCCAGCAGGACTCTGCTTCTTGTGTCCCGTGCTTACTGACTCAGCCTGGGGGAGCACTCTTCTTGGTCTGCAGTGACTACGTGGTGTCTGCCCACCTTGGAGGGAGGCTGGGAAATACAGAAAGGCCCATGAAGGCTTTGGGGAAGGGAAGGTAGGGCTTGACTACCTTCAAGGAGGAGGGAGGGAGGGCCAGCTAAGGGATAAAGGGCACGTGTACGTGTGTGTGTTGGGGATTGATGGCAGGTGTCCTCCCAGAGAGGGCCTAACTGCAGAAAGGCAGTGCTGGGATGGGCCTGGGGGCTCTTGTCACCTGGGGGTGGGGGTGATACTCCCCGTGACAGCGTGCCGATGGGATGTTACTAGCTACTTGCTGAAAGCCTGAGTCTTCCTTTAGCGGCTCCTGTTTCTCAGAAGCTAGGATAGCAGGTGGACCCAGAGAGGCTTCTCAGAAGCGCAGCCCGGGAGTAACCCAAGCCGCACACATCTCCTGGCCAGCACAGCCCCGCCGGGCACTCTGCAGGACCAGGAGTTGGGCTGGAGGCTGAGGAACATTACACTGACCTGTCAGCCACGTGCTTTCAGCTTCTGGAAACTCCTCCTCCATGCCCTACAGCAGAGGCACTGAAAGATGCTTACGGCAGCAGGTGTGGGGTGCAGCAGGTGTGGGATGCCCTGCAGAGCTCAGCGCCAGATGCTGGGGGTTGTCAAGGGCACCACAGGCATCTGACCTCGGGGGAGCCTGTGCAGTCCCGCTGGGGGCAGGGGCAGGGCGCAGCATTTTCCCATCAGTCATCCAGGGGTCCCCAGTAGCTTGCATGCTTGAGACCTGATGACCCCACCTGTCCCCCAGGGTGGCCAGAGACACTCCAGGCAGAGTGAGTGCCTGCTCTGGGGAGGTCAACCAACCAAGGCACAGTCCTGCAGGCCACCAGAGTGACTGTCGACTTCCAGAAGGGGTGCACGGGGATGGGTCCCAGCAAGCCCAGAATTAAGGGGTGCTAGTGATGGGGGAGCCGAGGCCCTCCCACCGCACCCCTGGCTGCTGGCTCCTTGCCATAGGCAGCCACATTTCTGCATTGGGGATCGTGGCTAGGAAGGGAAAGTGCCGTATGAACGCTTCCGTGTGCCTGGGCCCTGGTGGACATGCCGGACACGTTTTCCCTCAGTTTAAGTCTGTAGTTACTGTAGGACTGTAGCGGTGGTGAACCTACGGTACAGGTGCCTCAGACGGCTGTTTGGATCCTTGAAGGCTCTCCAAGGTTCACCATTGCTGCTCTAGGAGGTAGGCACTGCTGTTACCCCTAGTTTACAGATGGGGAAGCCAAGGCACACGGCACCGCAGGATCACTCTTCCTGGTGGTGCTGGTTGGCTGGTGACGGCCTCTGGGCGTGCTCGTTGTGGCAGTCACAGGGCTCATTTCTAATGCTGCAAACTGAATGAAATAGCTGCTTGGTTACAGATTAATAACAGCTCTGTTTGTCACTAAGGCAGCATTGTTTAATAAAATTAGTTCAGCTGAGCTAATTACCTTCATATACAATTCCCCTCTAAAATTACTTTGATAAATTTAAGCCAATTAGGCAGTGGAAAGCCTGGGGTGTGGGTTTGGCTCTGAGCTCCTGAGAGGTTCCTGTAGTGACAACCCCAGGTCGGGAGCTTGATGCCCAAAGCCCGGGGTTGTACTCTGGGGACCAGTGGGGGGCCCAGCAGGGAATGCGAAACCCTTTTTTATTAAACTCAAAATAATACTGCCTGAACTCAGTCCTAGACCCAGCCCTGGCCCAGGGTGTGCTGGGGATCCCGAGACAGGTAGGGCCACCTGTGTCCACTTTGATTTCCTTCCCAGCCGTTGCCTTCCATATGGCGGCGAGGACCACTGTACCTTTTGGGTTAATTGTTTTAGTTTTTAATTTTTTTTTTTAATTTTTATTTATTTGTTACAGTGTCTCGCTATACATCACAGACTCTTTTTTGTGTGTGGGGGAGAGGGTCAGCTCAGCCAGCCCTGTGGGGAGGGGCTGGCACAGCATGTGGTGCTGGGGATTGAACTGCAGTCGTTGAGAGCTTGCCTAAGCTTGCCAAAGCAGGCGCTTTAGACCGCTGAGCTATCTTGCCAGCCCTAATTTTTTTTTTTTTTTTGCGTTGGGGTCTGACTATATTGTTCAAGCTGGGCTTGAACCCATGGGGGTCCTCCTGCCTCAGCCTCCTGGAGTTGCAGGTGTGTGTCACCATGCCCTGCCTACTTGGCTTGCTGCTTGAGCGCTAGTCAGCGCCTTCCTTCACCTTCAGCCTCCACAGCCGCCTCCTTGTTGCCACCCCCACAAGAGCTTGGTCCTGGAACTGTAACCCAGCCAGGATTATGGAATCAGAGTCACTTTTATGTATTTGGTACAGGGTCTCATTATGCAGCGTGGACTCCTAGTGATCCTCCTTGGACTCCTAGTGATCCTCCTGTTTTTAGCCTCCCCAGTGCTGGGATTACAGGGTGTGCCACCACGCCCAGTCTCTGTGGCTGGCTTAGCATGTCCAAGGAATCAGTCAGGGCAGAGCATGTGGTTCTGGGAATTGAGCTCCAGTACCTGTACTTGCCTGAGAAGGTGCTTAGTCTGCAGAGCTACCTCACTGAACCCTAAGGTTAACTTTTAGGAGCCTCTTTCCCTCTCTGCTTTATGTCCTCCTTTCAGCAATTCTTAGGCAAAGCTGCTATAGAATCAAAAGCCTGCTTTAGGTGGCGTCTTGGGGGCCCAGCAGCCGGGGAAGTGTAGGCACAAGGTTGTGGAGTGGCAGCACCTGGCTGGGTCTCCTACCTGCTTCCTGCAGGTTGGACTGGATCCCTGCCTCCTTCTGCCTGGTTTCCTCCAACCCCTGTGTGCCTCCCCAGCCCAATGGGATTTCCAGGGCAACCCCTTTAGCTACCAGGCACTGGATCTCAGCCCAAGGGGCGGGTAAGGGGTGCTGGGCAGGCAGAAACACTCAGGCTGATCCCAGCGTCCTTTCCTGCGTGCTTTGCAGGCACACAGCCCTCAGTCCAGCCCGCAGGGAACCGGAGAAGCCAGGTTGCTGTGCTGCCGCACAACTCCAGGGAGCACCCTTCGGGGGCTGTACTGTCCCTAGGCATTGCACAGTGTGCAGACTGTGAAACCGTCCACTGTGCCTTGGGACTGAGGATCGGGGAGCCCCAGCAGGCCTGCAGAGAGGAGGGTGCATAACCCCCTTGGCCTCAGTTTCCCCTGATCCCCTTACTCCCAGGGCATAGACTACCAGGGTGGCCCTGCTGCGAGGCCTGGAGAGGGGAGAGGGGAATGGGGAGGGCACAGCACTTGTGCAAATGGCCTTCTGGGCTCTGACCCCTCTATGCTGCCCCCGCAGCCCCCTCTAAAGCCCCTTTTGAAGGGGACCTCAGAGCTCTAATGAGTTGAGAGCTTTTATGGGAGCCCAGGCAAACCAATTAGGTTTGCTTAAAAATATTGTATTCATTAGCATGAAAATAAAGCTGAACTTTTTAGAGATAATTGCATCTTTTAAAATGTGACAGTCTTTGTCTAGGCTCGTCTCATAAATATGCATGCAGCATAACCCTTCTGGAACGGCGCTCACAATCACGGGAGACGCAAATGCGTCCAGGGTGTTAATATTCTGACAAGAGCAGAGCCTCCTGGGCAGGCCGTGCCACCAGCAGTGGCCTCCAGTGGCTCCCCTGTAACCCCCAGCTGCAGCCCATGCCGCTGCTTCCCAGATACCAGGCTCCAGCTCTGGGCTTCCTCCCTGTCCTTTGTGCAGGGGGGAGGTGGCCTGCTTAAAATGCAAGGAAGGGTGGCTGCGAGGTTGGGCTCAATTTACAGCTGGGAAAATGGGAACTCAGGGGGTTAAGTGGGTTGTCAAGGCCACCCTGGACGGGTGGGACTGCAATGAGGCTAGGTTTGCCAAGGCAGACTGGCGCCCCTTATTCCTGAGGACAGAAAAGGGCGGCATTGGCATCTGGCAGGAGGTGGGAAAGGGGGGGTGGTGCCTTCTGGCACCATAAGCTGGGAGGTTGGGGGAAGGCTGATGTCTCTGAAGCCACCCAGTCATTTCCATGGCTGTCCCCCAAAGCACCCCAGTACTCATGCCAGCTAAGTTCCAGCATCAAGCTCATTTGTGTGACTTTACAAGTCCTTGGCTCACCTTTCCTGGACAAGAGTGTTCCTTTGTGATTTTTATTTGCATACTGAGAGTTGAACCCAGAATGTTCCCGTTGAGCTACATCCCAGCCGCTTTTTATTTTGAGCCAGGGTCTTGGTAAGTTGCCCAGGCAGGGCTTGTATTTAATGATCCTCCTGCCTCAGCCTCCCAGAGCAGAAGGATTACATGTCTGCACTCCCAGGATCCTTTAGGTATAAATTCCTTTGTAGCCACTGGTCCTTGTTCTAGCTTCTTGTATCCTTCTGGGTCCCCCACTCCCTCACCAGTGCAATAGCTTTATAACTTTTTTTTTTTTTTTTTGTATTTTAGGGAAGGATCTACAGTGTGTTCAGGGTCTCACTACTAGACTGGACTCCTAGTGATCCATCTGTTTACAGTCTCCCAAGAGCTAGAATTACAGGCATGCCCAGTCTCAATCTCCAGACTGTGTACCCTGGGGGCAGGGACCGTACAGCAAGCCTGGGGATTGAACCTGGGACCTTGTGCCTGCAGATGCTTTAATCTGCTGAGCTATTTGGCCGGCCCTGCTTTGTAAGGTTGAAACCTGGTTTGCTGCTTGCTTTGCCCCAGGAAAGGCCCCAAGCTATGATGATGTTTTCTCAACCTCAGCAAATGTTTTCCAAGTCCTTACTCCTTGTCCGAGTCCCACACCAGGCCTCATAGGACAACAGAGACCTAAGGCAAAGTGCTGCTGCCCTAGTCACTGTCACTGAGAGAGCGAAAGCTGGAGCCACGGCCATGGCAAGGGGGATTCCCGGAGGGGTGGGAAGGCTGGCTGCGGCCAGACTGGCAGCTCCCAGAAGATGGGCAGGGTAGCGGTGCCCAGGATGGTTTCTTGGGCACTTTGGTGTCTCTCTCCCGGCACACGTCACTCCAACCTTAGGTTTTCAGCCGTGCCCCTGCAACCAACCCTGCCCAAGAACCCTCAGGCTCATTGCAAATATTGCTGGGGCTCTGAAGTGACTCCTCCTTCAAACAGAAAACCACCCAAATGCCCGGCTCTGCCTCTGAACCGAGAACTGCGCTGTATTTATTGATACTGCACCCGCATTTGCTAGGAGACTTATGCGTCAAACTGCGTATACAAGCCGCGTGGATGAAGTATGATTTCAGTTGCGCAGGGACGCCGTCTGGGCATGGGTAGAGTCCATGCCAGCCGTCAGTCACTGCCCCGGAGCTGCCTACGAGACACATCTTGTGACCACGACTCCTGCTGAACAGCGAGGGAGACTGTGGCCCAGAGAAGGGGACCTGGCCCCGACCCGGAAATCCGAGGCCTGTCCTGGGTGGTGCCATGCGTAATCTGCCTTTGCCTTCTGCTGTGGACAGCTGCCTTCTGACCTTCCTTTTTTTTTTTTTTTTCTGAAGCAGGGTCTTGCTATGTAGTTCTGGCTGGCCCTAACTATGTAGGTTAGTCTGGGCTCTAACTTGTGGTGATCCTCCTGCCTCAGCTTCCCTGGTGCTAGGATTCCAGGAGTAGGCACCACACCCAGCAAATCCTCTTATGCTTTTAAGGGACATTTTCTGACCCACTCTTGTGTGTAAGGTATTGTGTATTGGCACTGAGGACAGAGGTGAAGCAGTGTGAGCGTGGCCATGGGCCTAGCACTCGGTGGGTAGCAGGGGCTGGGACAGCCGTTGGTGAGCCAGCTGGGCTCCTCCAGGTGCCCTTGCCCAGTTGTTGTGTCCTGATTCCCCAGGTCCTGTTGGGCGGCGCTGGTCTGGTATTGTCCAAAGACAAGTGTAGTGACCCTGTGTCCCCCACTCCCCACCATGTGTGCTAGCAGGCAATACCTAGCACTGGGCAGTGAAGCACATAGCTCCAGGAGGGATGCAGTGTGCCAATTTGTGTTCTGTGGCCCCTGAAATTAGGATACCATCCCCAACAAGGACCGGGCGGGAGAGCTCTCACTGAGACTGACCGATGGCCTCCTGCTGCCTGCGTGTCGGGTGGGGGCCACTGTCTGGGAAGGGCCGGAGCC
The DNA here is from genome assembly GCA_004027165.1 of Ctenomys sociabilis. NCBI lineage: Eukaryota > Metazoa > Chordata > Mammalia > Rodentia > Ctenomyidae > Ctenomys > Ctenomys sociabilis. Next base: position 10,912 of record PVKA01015032.1, read on the forward strand.
ACGATCCTCACGCCATCACTTAGGTCAGCAGTTTGCAACACAAACCAGTCCAAGGATGTCAGGTCAGACGGCTGGGATGGAAGGCACGAAGACCCTGCCCAGTCCACGTTTGCTGAGCACCTGCTACGCACCGCAGTATGCTTGTGGTCAAGGTGTGGCTTCTGGTGTCCCTTGGTACTGCTTGGTTCCCCTTCACAGGTGTGAGAAGTGGCTGGGATCAGAGGCAGGGGCTGACTTTCCCCTGGGGCCCCAGGGGGCCCTGGGTGACAGTTGGGCCAGGGCTACTGACTTCGCTTCCAAATCATGGAGTCTTTCTGTCCCTCTACAACAGTGTCTCCATCCAAAAAGGAGCTAAAGCCCAGCCTGGGGAAGAGAGCGAAGGCTCGTTCTTGGCCAAGTTTCATTTAATTTTCCATCAGTAGGTGTCAACTGTGAACCAGTCAGAAATGCTAAAATAACAGCTTAAAAACATAGGCACCGAAATGGAAATGTAATTTTAGCGAGGCCCGCCAGCCCCGCCTGCAGCCGAGCGGGTGTCTGCTACAGACTTGTAGCACTTAGGGATGGAGCCGCCTGCAACGTACAAGTTAGCAACTCGGGCTGTGAAAGGAGGGGGGAGGAAGAGAACTCTGCGGGCAGAAAATTGAAACTAAAAGGAAATGGAGGGAAAAAGAACATAACCTAGCGCTCCTGTCTCCAGACTTAGTTCTCCTAATGGCCTGGGAAATAGCTGTTAGATCAAAAGGCTTTCCTAGGAGAACATTAACTCAGAGGTGGTCCCTTGATGGGAGTGAGGCCTGATCCAGGGATCCCACAACAGGGCCCCAACTAGTCACCTAGCAAGCTGGCCTCACCCCTGTTGCCTGTCCTATGCCTGAGGTCCCCCCCGGCCCCCGCCCATGGTTGCTCAGTGAGGACAGCGGTGCTGGAATCAGGACGTAGCACCCACTTGTGCAGGACTGTGCTGCTTCACCTCCAGCCCCGCAGCATCCGGAGGGGCGGTCACTCAAGCGTGCTAATGACCAAGGGGTGTGTACTGGCCCAGGAAATGGTGATGAGAGGGCTGGGAAGGCACTGCTGGATGCAGGGAGTCCCACCCCGGGCTCTGTCTGCGTCCTGTTCTAGCTGCTCTCCTGCTTCGCCTTCTTGCTGTTTTTCTATCATAAAGCGATAAAGCCTTTCTGTCTGCTTCCCTCCCTCCCTCCTTCCTTCCTTCCTCCTTCCCCTCCTTCCTCTCCTTCTATAGGGACCAGCTGTCCCCATTTGCCTGGGACTGACTTGCTTTTCAAACTGAAAATCTCACTTCCCAGGAGCCCCTTTGGTCTAGTTTTATTATTTTGTGGTTTTGTGTGTGTGTGTGTGTGTGTGTGTGTGAGAGAGAGAGAGAGAGAGAGAGAGAGAGAGAGAGAGAGAGAGAGAGAGAAACAGAGACAGAGAGAGGAGAGACAGATAGAAAGACAGAGAGAGATACGGTCTCATTGTGAGTCAGGCTGCTCCTAAACTTACTCTATAGTCTGGGCTGGCCTGGAACTTGTATCAAATTTCTTTCTTTCTTTCTTTCTTTCTTTCTTTCTTTCTTTCTTTCTTTCTTTCTTTCTTTCTTTCTTTCTTTCTTTCTTCTTTTCTTGTGGTACTGGGGATTGAACTCAAGACCTTGTGCTTGCCAGGCAGATGCTTTTTCTACTGAGCTATATCCCTGGCCCTGTCCTGGAACTTGTAACAGTCCTCCTGCCCCAGCCTTGCAAGTCCTGGGATTACAGGAGTGCTCCACCATGCCTGGTACTTGTTTTTATTTTTTGTGACAGGTTGGTCTTGCACAAACCAAGTGTTGGGTGCCTCTGTCCTGCCTTTGCTCCATTTAGCCAGGCTTCTTCCTCAGGCCCACCCTGCTCGCATCTCCCCCGCCCCACCTGCATTCTTGTCTCCTCTTTCCTGCCTTGCTTTTCTCCTTAGCATCTGTCATCCACTGCCACTCTATCTCATGTCTTTATTTATTGTCTGTTTTTCTCCACTTGAAGCCACACAAGACCCAGAACATTTTACCTCTCTCCTCCCTGGTATGCCCCAGTGCCCATGATGGCGCCAGGCATGGTTAAACAATTAACTGGAAGCCTGATCACCGAACCAGCACTGCTCAGCCCCTCCTGCCCACCTGCGGAAATTGTTAATCTGCAAATGCTCCCTGGCAGGACTGAAACCTATGTGTCAGAAACTCCAGGAGAAAATAAAGCCCAGGTGTAGAGGTGGGGGTTTGGAAGTGAGAGCGGGCAGGTGATGCCACGGCAGTCTCTGCGAAGCGGGGCACTGGGTGCTGGTGCGGCCGAGCGCACAGACAGCTGGCCTTCAGCCTGATCGCCTCTGAGACGAGAACCAGAGCCAGGCCTTCCTGGTTCGATGCTGGCCCTCAGAAGGGACCTCCCCTCGCCTCATGCTTCTCTCACTGCCTCTACAGCTGGCTTGAACAAGTGAAAGACTTCTCTCCAGAGCCGACTCTGTTTAGTGTTGCACCTGCTGCCGGCAGCTGTTGCCGGCGTGCCCGTTAATGGCACAAATAGAGCCTCTAATGGTCGGGGCGTAAGCCCTGGTTGGCAGCAGGGCTGGAGTGCAGGCTGCACAGACAGATGGGAGTGCTGCCAACTGCCAGAATCCGGGCCACAGCACCGGCCAGCCAGGCGGCCAGACAGCAGGCCGGCGTGCCAGATGACCGCCACGGCAGCCCACGCCCTCCCTGGCGGCTCTCAGGGGCACCTCTAGATACAGGGAGGAACATTTCATGTGAAAGAGTCTTGGACGGTATAGCCAGGAATAATGTGGGTCTGAGTGACATGTGGACCCACGGGGAAGCCTGGGCTGTGGCCCTTTTTCCCGAAGATTCTAATTGACTTAAGCAGCATTTGAAACTGAAATCTGAAAGTTTTTCCACTGAATAATATCTGTGTCCTTTCAAAGTCTTGGAGTATGAAAAAATTCTGATTTATGGAAAAAAAATAAAATCTTCCGATGAGCACAGCCCATTATCTCTAAGAGCTCATGAGGACCACAAAGCTCTGCATGTGTGCATGCCCCCAAGTTTGGGAATTTCTAGCTTTGAAAAAAAAAATCATCGTGCTTCCAGACCCGGAGGTTACTATTGCCAAGGAGACGGTGAGCATTCTAGAGGGTGGTCTCCCACATCCCTGTGTCTCATGAGAGAAGTCCGTTGCCAACCACAGAGCCAGCTGGGTTCCTCCAGGTGCCCTTGCCTGATTGTTGTGTCCTGATTCCCCAGGCAGATAGGACCCCATGCTGTCCTGCTTTCATTTCTGTGCTCCTAGTAGGGAGAACAGGTCCTCTGTCCTGGTGTAGAGTTGTACTGTGGGGCTCAGTTCCAGACACCCAGAACATTTCTCTGGCCTAGTGATTAGTTCTGGGGTAGTCACATGATCCAAAGAGAGCCAATGATATTTGGAGACAAGATGGTACATTTCCCTGAAGGATACAAAGCCCAGAGAATGTAGGACCAGAAGTTTCTGCTTCAGGCTGTGGCCAGCCCAAGGCAGCCTGTCAGAGCAGCGGCCAACAGCTGCCTACCTGAGCATTGTGTGGAGGGAGGAGCCTGCTGAATGAGCTGGAGCTGTTTTGTGTGTTTGTTTCTTGCAACACAGTGTCATAGTCAGTGCAAAGATGAGTCACCCACATTTCCACTACCTGTAAAGAGGGAATGGTGACATCGAATTGCTGCCTATGGGGCACCTTAGGACTGTGTAGCTGTCGGCCTGTAAGACCTGCCTGGGCTCTGGCCTTCTAGAATTCATCATGGAGTAGGCTGGCCTGAATGTCCAGCAAGGGATTATGGGAAGGATGGGCTGACCTCCGAGGCAGGGTCATGAGCAGGAACCCTCGCTGGTTCTTGGGTCATTCACTCTGAGGGGCAGCAGCGGTCATGTTGTGAGGATGACATGAAGCAGGTCCTTTGTCCCCAGCCAGTGCCACTTTCCTGTCTGTATGAAGAATCTTGGAGATGAGCCCTGGTCAAGTGACAGCCCTACTTGAGGTCTTGCCTGATAGCTTATCAATGCTATGCCCATCCAGGAAAATGCCCCCCAGATTCAGGACCCACTGAAATTGACATAAAACATGCTTATTGTTGTTTTATGCGGTGAATTTTGAGACAATTTGTTATGCAGCCATTGCTGACTAATACAACCTGGTTGCATGTTGCCAGGTTATGATGAATGCCTGCATAATGGTGATCATGTGCATAATTTCAAGAATCAATATATATATTTAAATTTGTAATGAAGCTGATTATTTTTTGTCTGACCTCCTCTGCAGCATCACCCACAGCGTTGTCGTCTTTTGGCCCGGCCATAGAGGATCTGAGTGCGCAGGCTGCAGGGGTGGAAATGCGTTTTCTCTTCTTTTTGCAATCTTCTTCTATAATCTAGATCCCCATGGTGCCGTGGCTCTGCTTGTTCCGATCTTTGTTAAGGAGGTGAGTTGCCGGCCCCGGATGCCTGCTCGGAGCACCTTAGCCATCTCCAAATGCCATGGCCACTTTGATGTCTCCTCTGCTAGCTGTGGAGCTGTGCTGCCCAAGGGATTTTTCCACTCAAATGTGTCTTCATGTTACAGGTTTTATTCACAGGGCTCAACAGAGTCCCTATTGAGCGCAGGAGAGACAAGAGCAACTGACTCCTGAGCAATGGCAATCGTATACTCCCTTTGTGGTGGTCCTCATGATCCTAGGATCGGGTAGCCCTCCATTGCCCCAGAGCTGGTAGTCCTTGATTCCTGGGGAGGTGACGTTCCAAGGCAATCCACTGGGAGTGCACGCCACTGCTGAAGCCAGGATAACCCATGCTCGAGTTTACTGTACCTGGCCCCAGCCTGGTTGTGCTTCTTGCCAGCTGTGCGATTTTGGGCACAGGCTTTATCTTGACAGAGATTTGGTTTCTGCATCTGAAGACCAGAGGGCCATGGAGAGTCTCACACTGAAACAAAGGAAAGAAATATAAGAAGTGTGGAGAATTGATTATAAGAAGCGGGTGCTGGGAGAAGCCCCACAGAAGCAGGGGAGGGCTGGGTCTGTAGGAGACATGTGTATAGTGTGGACTTCACCCTGAGGAAATGAGGAGCTGCAGAGTGCCAGGGAAGTGGGGTGGGCCAGGCGTGGGTTGAGATGCTCACTTTCCCTGCAGCCTGGGAACAGATGAGGAACCGGGCCAGCCCCCTGGGGGGGTCATACCGGTCAGTGAGTGTGGAGAAGCTGGCTTCCAGACTCTATCTCACTTGCTGGGAAGGCCCCAAGAATAACCACCCACTGACCTCGTCCATGGACTAATGAGTTCGTAGTGGAATAGGTTCATTGGAAGGTGGGGTCTGATGAGGACTGGGATCCTGGGAGCGTGGCCTGGAGGGTGTGTTTGGCCCCTGCTCTTCTTTCTCTCTTGGTTGGCTGGTTCTCTCTGAAATGAGGCAGCTTTCCCGCCCCACTCCATTCCCCAGGATGCTCCTGCCGCAGAAGCAGTAGATCATGAACTGGACCCTGAATCTGTGAGCCAAGGCCAGTGTCTCCTCTGAGCTGTGGGTATTAGGTATTGTGTCTAAGAGACAAGAAGCTGCCGTGCAAAACCCTCACCGCAGGCCTTGGAGATGGAAGCAGACCGGAACGGGCAGCTGTCTGCTTTTCCGGAGGGCTAAGTCATAGGTCCCAAGCCACAGGGAGGGACAAGGCGGGCACCCCACTGCGGTCTCTCTGAACCTGAAGCACCTGTCCTTAGTCCCTTCTCCTCATGGCTTCCCTCTACCTTCCCATCAGATGCCACAAATGTCCCACAGTGCTTCCTAATAAAGTGAAATGGAACTACTAGAGGGTCCATCCTGTATGCGCCTAGATACATGCGCAGTCGGAATGAAACCCAGGACTCGAGCATGTCCATGTTTGCAGCAGTGTTATTCACAATACCCAAAGGTGGAAGCAGTGCAGATATCTGCCAGTAGATGACTGGTTAAATGAAAGTGTGGCTTATCCATAAATGGAATATTATGTAGTCATAGAAGGAACGGTCTGTACTACAACATGGGTAAGCCTGGAAAACACTGTGCTAAGTGAACAAAGCCAGGAAACAAACTGTAAATACAGTATTGCATGATTCCACGTAAGTGAAATTCTCAGATTAGACAAGTTTATAGACACAGGAAGTAGAATCAAGGCATCTGGGGACTGACTGAGAGGTTGGCAGGAAATGGGGTGTTATGGTTTGAGTCTAGTTGTCCCCACAAAGCCTCAAACAGTCACTGGGGCCGCTTCTGGAGTTTGTGATTCATTCTTGAATCCAATGCTGGGATTATGGGTGTGATAATCTGCATTACAGTGTGAGGAGGCGTACTGGTTGATACATCACGTCAACGTGAGAAATTTAGAAGTTTAATTATGTTACTCAGCAGGGAGCCAGGATTCTTATTTTTTTTATTATTTTTTGTATTTAGTACAGGGTCTCACTACGTAGACTGGACTTGTAGTGAGCCTCCTGTTTACAGCCTCCCAAGTACTGGCATTACAGGCCCAGCCTCAATTGCTGTCTCAGCACACCCTGAGGGTGGGGCCAGCACGGCTGGCCCGGGGATCAAACCCCCCAACCCCTGCATCTGCCTAAGTAGGTGCTTTTATCTGCTGAGCTATTTGGCTGGCCCTCAGGATTCTTAGTAAACATTCTCATCCTATGCAAGAGGAGGGCGTGGGCATCGTGTGAGTTCTACACCCCCAGCCCAGGTTGTTTATAATAAAAGGAGGGGAGAGAGGCTGGCTAGAGGCTGTGGCTGCTGCCCTTTCCCTTTGCTCTTCACTGTTTTTTGCTGCCCTCTGCCATGTGCCGCTCTGCCTGGGAGCCAGCCGAGTATGGACTGAAACCTCCACAAACTTCCTTCATTTTGGGTGTTGGGTATTTTGTCCCAGCAACGAGAAAGTAACTGAGACAGGAGGGAAGAGAGGCCAGCTAGCAGCCATAGCTGCTGCTCCTCCCGTGGGCTCTGCTGCCTTTTGCAGCTCCGCCTGGGAGCCAGCCAGGTGTGGACTGAAACCTTCCCTAACTGAGCTAAATAAACCTTTCCTTCCTTAATTCTATGTGTTGGGTATTTTGTCCCAGCGATGAGAGAAAATTAACCAAGACATGGGGCTATTAGGTCAGGAGTAGAGTTTCATATGGGATGATACAAATGTTCTGTTCATATGAGGGCTCAACACCCACAGTCTTCTTTGTCTCTTGGGCCTGGGTCACCTCCTGTATAGCCCAGGGGCATTTGATTCAGGGGAAATTCCCACTTGCTGGGCTCGCAGACTGGGAGGTGCTGAGCAAGTACTGGCCTCACCTGTCGCCCTCAATGTCTTGTCCCTCCCTGCCACCACACCCTCTTGCATTGTAGGCTTGGCCACCAGAGGAGGACAGTGACTGGGACTGGTGGTCTGTGGGCAAACAGTGAGTGAAGGACTGTACACTTGAAGGGCTCGACAGCCTTGCTCAACTCTAGAAGGAGGTGACAAAGTAGGACATGCCACCCCATGGAGTTGGCAAGGGCCAGCTCTGGCCAGCTTATGCCTGGAAGCTATCATAGCTCGCATTCATTTTCAGAGTCAGAGAGAAAACGCGTCTCCATCCCCCTCCTGTTCCCTCTGCCTTTCCTTGCAAAAGAACGTGTCTGCGAGGACAGATGGCCCCGTGTCAGCATCCCTGTGTGATATTGATGTGCACAGCGAGGGAAGGCGACGTGTCTCGTGGCTGTAAAAATAGCCGTGCATTAGAATGCACACAGCCGGGCTCCTCCTCTGGCCACGCCAGGCACTATTCTAAACCCAGCGCTCACGGGCTGGGTATCCGACTCCCCGGCAAGACAGAGCTGTGGTCTGGAACTTGACATTTAAGGGGTTTGGAAGACGTAGAAGGAGGCACGTCGATTTCTTTTTTTAAGCCAGCCTGGCTATTTCTGAATGGGGCATGCCAATGAGGCTGTTCCAACTCAAAGCATTTTTCTTTCTTTTTCTTTTCTTTTTTTTTTTTGAGACAGGGTCTCTCTGTGTAGCTCAGGCTGGCCTTGAACTCACTGTGTAGCCCTGGCAGGGTCTGGCCTCATGATGATCCTCCTGCATCCACCTCCTGATTGCTGGGGTGGCAGGTGTGTGCCACCACGCCTGGTGAATGGGCTTTCAAACCACAGGGTGGGGCTGCAGGAGCTGTTCTGTGTGGCTTCCCTGCCACACAGGGGCTCCATGGCGGGGGGAGAATCCTTCCATGGAGCCTCTGATAGCTGGTTGTCTAGTTTCTGCTTGGATCCTTCAAGGAACGGGTGCCCTCCACCTCTCATGGTGGTACCCTCATGTGGGGCATGTTGGGATACTTCTGGCTGCTGCAAAGCACTTTTAGGAAAGTATTGACCTACTCTCCCCTCCCCCAAGTGTTCCTCCACGGAACACAGGGTTCAGGGCTATTTTATGCCCTTGCAAATTTTACTCACTGGCATCCCACTATGGGCTTGCCCTGCAGGAAGAGGCTGCAGAGATGGAAAGACTGTGCTCCCGGAACGAGCTTCCTCATGGTCTGGGCAGATAATGAGCATATGTGGAGTCATGAGCAGGTGCCTGGCCACGGGATGTTATTAAATTGAACACTGTGTGATGCTGCCTGTTTCCTTCTGTCAAAATCAGTGGCAGTGTTGGTGAGCGCCACGGATGGGCCAGCCATCTCCCTGGCTTGGGCTGGGAATAGCCTTGACTCACCATCGATTGGGCCTGGCTGCGTCCTCTGGTCATGGTCAGCTTTGTGGCTTAGTGTTCCCTGAGTCCACCAGGCCCTGCACCCCCTCTCTGGTCTGTGCCTGCTGTACAGTGGGACCCACTGTCTTCCCTTGCAGCTCTTTATGCTGGGCTGGACCCTCCCCCCACTGCCCTTTTCCCTTGCTTCTTCCTGGGCCCTGCAGACTTTCCTCCTCTGGGGTGCCTGCATGTGGTGGCATGAATCACTTTCCATCTCCTGATGACTTTGGTGACCTCTCTAGCAGAAACGTCCAGGAGCCCTTGACCCTGGCCTGGCCTCGGCTCTGAAGATGCACAGTCCCATGAGATGGGCTGGGGGTGGGGAACACAACCCAGGATCTGAATTCAAATACAGGCAGGTCCCTGGCTCTTGCTCCCTCATTTCTGCATCTGGCGGGAGGAATTCTACACACCACCCCAGGCTGCTGGTTAATTGAGATAACGAACATGGTAAGTCTCTGCTAAATATCCAGTGCCTCGGGGGTGCTGCCTATTATCACGGTCATTTGACTTCTTTTAAGAGAGGAGGACGCTTTGTGCAGATCCTTTTAAAGTCCTTGAAATGTACTAGACCAGGCATTTATCGGGCATGTGCCCTGTGGCCCTGTGCAGTGTATTTGGGGGATTAAAGCTTTCTCCTAGGCAGGGAGGAAGCTCTGGGAGATGCTATGGATTGTGTCTAGACATTCCCTGAAAGCCTTATGTGGTCATAGGGCTTTTCCAGAGGTGGCTGAATCCCGAGTGTGTGATGCTGGGGTTAAGAGTGTGTGATTAGTGAATGAGCCTGCTGATTGGCTGGGCACAGCTCTGGCTGGGATGGTGTGAGTGCTATGCCCACACAATCCTAGGGACTGTGTGGTGGATGAATTAGTGGTCAGCTTTAAACACCCAGCTGAACTGAGCCAGCATCGTGCTGGGTGTGGAAGCCCCCTGAGGATTGCTGCTGGCAGGACAGAAGCAGAACTGGAGGGGAAGGTGGTGCGCTGTCAGCTCTCCTGCAGAAGCTTCTCACACTGGCTTTCCTGACCTGAACTCAGCTGTTCTCATTATCAGAGGAGCCCGGGTCGTTGCTGTCACTCAGGATGGCTGCGGTTCCCTTCAGGGCAGCTCTGGTCCTTGCCTTGAGTGTCCCTTCCTGGCTGCAGGGCAGACCCCTCATCCACCTCCTGATTGCTGGGGTGACAGGTGTGTGCCACCACGCCTGGTGAATAGGCTTTCAAACCACAGGGTGGGGCTGCAGGAGCTGTTCTGTGCGGCTTCCCTGCCACACAGGGGCTCCATGGGGGGGGGGGTCCGCTGGCACGGACTTTCTAGCTTCCACCACCGACCTTTGTGCCCTCCCAGTGCAGATCCTTGATGCAGATTACATGAGACACTGTTGGGGCTCCACACCGGCTGGACTCACAGAGGAGGCCCTGCACTGGATTCTCTGGGTCTCTAGTGCAAGGACACATCTATCACACTCATCTGTGTTTGACTTTTGGGGTGAATATTAGTGTCCTGTATAAATGTGTCCCCTTGTAAATCCTGGCCACAATAGGCAGGGAGCCTGCATACACTATAGGGACCCAGAGAGTCTTGTCTCCCTTCCCTGTGGCTCTTGCTGTCTTGGCAGCTGTAAACGGCTGCGCCTCTGCCATGTACCACCCTGCTCTGGAGCCAGCTGACTATGGACTGAAGCCTCTACAAACTGCAGACCTTCCCTCGCCTCCCTTTGGGCACTGGGGGTTTTGGCCTGGAAGAGGCAACCTGGAGCCAGAGCTGGTTGCACGGAGTGGAGGACCCCAGGGAGGTAGGGAGGCAGCAGGTGCGTAGTCCAGCGAGGAGTTTCCTCTGCAGATTGCTGGCCCTGCCCTGGTAGCCTGGACTGTTTATACTCTGGCCCCAGTGACGGGACCAGGAGAGGGAGCCTGAGCCATCGGCAGGTGTCTACTTACAGGGCAGGGTCCTTCGATGTACCTCATCAGGGAAGGTAGGTCCACCTGATCTGGCCTCCCGGGAGCAGGAAGAAGAGAGTCAGAGAGAACAAAAAGGCTGTGGACATTGGCAGCCTCTGCCATGGCCTGCTCCCCTGGGAGCCTGGCAGGCAGAACCAGAGGCCGGAGTGGAAGTGAGGCCAGCGGGGAGTTTCCGGGCTGGGGATCCTTTTCTGCAGGGGGAAACCAAGCAGCAGCAGGAAGCCCTACAGCCTTGAGAAATGACAAGGAAAGGGTGCTTACTGGTGTGAAGAGGTCAGAGAAGGTGCACAGAGCTCAGGATCCCCCCCACCCCATCCTGATCTCCACCTGCCAGAGCCTGGCTCCAACCCTCTTCTTGCTGGGTTATGTGGCAGGAAGAGGCCTGAGACTCCCTGGGGTTCTCTGGGAAACAAAACTGCATTACAAACAGTAGTTACACAGGTGCAGTTGCCTCTGCAGGGTGTACCTGTGCCCACCTGAGGAGGAGCTTGGGGCTGGCCTGGTGCTAAGTGTACTTGGGGGGCAAAGCCAAGGTTCAAGTGAACTCAGGATCCTCCTGCCTCAGCCTCCCAGAGTGCTGGGATGACAGGCATGTGCTGGGAGATGTGCTCTGGGGAATGGGCTGTTGTGGGAGGACAGGGCGGGGTTGCCTAGGAGTCAGTAGGCAGCGCGAGGCGGTCAAGGTGAGTGGCAGGCTCTTGCCGCTGCCCACTGCTCTGCAGGTGCTGCGAGGGGCTACATTGTCCTCCAGGTTCCTGAGGAGGGGCTGGATCCCCAAAGCCACCTCCAGCTGTGACCTCTGACTCCACCCTCCCAGGCCAGGATGTTATCTGCTCTGCCCACTTCACTGTGAGGCATGCATGGAGCAGCTGGCATCACCAGGTGCCACCCTTTCCCGGGTCCTGCTGGAGGGGCAGATGGGCTCTCGGGAGTCCTCTCAGACAGTGGCTGCCCGCCCCACCGAGCAGCTTCGCCCCACCTGGGCAGGCCCGTGCTGTGCGTGGCCAGGCCGCTGGGGGAGCAGGCAGTGGCAGAGGCTGCCCATGTCCACAGCCTCTTTGTTCTGTTATTTGCCCAGCCTTGAGCAAATGAGCTGCAACAAGCCAAGCGGCATTTGCTCATTGAGAAAGTGCTCGAAGGACAGTGATGAGCAGGAACGGGGGCTGCGTGTGGGAGGAGATTGCAGTGTCCAGTCCTCTTCCAAAGCACCATGGCTTTCAAACAAGACAGGGTGACCTACGATGGAGCAGACAGCGTCAGAGTTGCCCCTGCAGCACCACGCTTGTGGGACAGGCCCCTGACTCTGCACCTGGGCATCATGGTCTCTTTCAGCTGAGCCTTGTGGATGATACAAGAAATGCTAGTTCTCAGAGGCCCTCAGCCTCTGGGGTGGAGAAATAGATCAGAACTGAACAAGCAGGGGACTGTAAAGGCCTGAGCCCAGAGGCTGTGGCTCCCTGTGCTCTGTACCTCTTCCTGATAACTTCCAGGCATGTAGCTCAGTGCTGGAGCTCTTGTTTAGCACCCACAGGGGTTCTGGGTTCAATACCAAATGCTTGGGGGCCAGCCAAATAGCTCAATGGATTAAGGTGCCTGGGATTCGATCCCCTGGCCTGCGTGCCGGCCCCACTCCTGAGGCACGCTGAGACAGCAATTGAGACTGGGTATGGTGGTGTGAGCCTGTACTCCCAGCTCTTGGGAGGCTGTAAACAGGCGGATCACTATGAGTCTGATCTAATAGTGAGACTCTGAATACCTTGTAGATCCTTCTGTAAAATACAACAACAACAAAACAGTGATGGAGAAGAAGAAAGCAGAAATTGCTGCTGCCCCAGGAATCCATGACTTCTCCCTCCGCTCTTCGATCTAGTGCTGGGGTGGCTCCTTTTCTGTCACTGCGGCAAACCTCGCGTCTACCTGCCCACGGCCAGCCCTTTCACACGTGTGCCTCCCATGGACTGCAGCCCAGGTGCTGCAAATAAGGCTTCATCAGAGCTTGGCCCCACTCCTTCACCTGTGCGATGTCGTCAGCTGCTCCTGTTCATAGTGAGGTAGAGCTGGGACTCTGCAGCAGCGATGTCTGCTCAACTGAAAATGTTTATTGCTGGGCAGTCTGAAAAAAAAAATGTTTGTTGACTCCCGATTAGATAAGAGGCTGGCGGAGGGCAGCGGCCTGGTGCTCAGGCATGTTCCAGTCCCTGCCTAAGATGGACTTCCAGAAAGGCTTAATTAAGGGAAGAAGTGTCCAAGCCGGAGAGGGTGAAGAGCAGCCAGAGGAAACAGTTCAATTACTTAAGGCCAGAAGCCAGTTTCAAGGACTTCAAAAGCCTCCATTTGCATACACAGAGTTGATAAGCTAATTACACAACAATCTTGTCCTAACCAGCAAAGCAGCCCCCTGCGGTCTTGTTAGATAACACCTTGTTAACCCAGTTTGGGGGAACCTGCTGTTTGTCGAAAACGATAGAATTATTATTTCTGTAATCCACACTTGACTCTCCTCTCCACTCCAGTCTCTCTTTAGTCTGAATTAGACATTAAAGAAACATTTCCACGGCATTGGCAAGGACTGCAGAGATTCATGCCGCCCCGTTTCATTCATCACACGCATTCGCCCTGCCATGCAGGAGCCGAAGCTTTCCTGGGGCCTAGGGAAAAGATCGCGCCGTGGAAATTTAAAACGGGTTGGCTCCAAGATTAACATTCCTTACAGCCGACCAAAACCAACATGAAAGAATGTTTAATTAAAAGCCTGCTAGGCAGATGACATTGTGCCAACTCCAACTCAACTCCTAGAGTTATTTATAAATTATATCCAATGTGCGATGTGGGTGCATTTGGAGATGTGAGGGGTGGCATCTCCAGCAGTGGAAATGGGTGCAGAGAGGCGTGCACGTTTTGTGGGGTCCATAGCTTGTAGCAAACATGGGGACAGCCATCTGTCACTGCTGCAAATCCTGCACAAAGCTACTGCTTTTTCTGGTGCCATAGAGGCCTACCATAGCCCCCCAAATCCATATGTGAGTAGTATCTGGAGCTTGGAGAGGCACTTAGGGGTTAGATGAGGTCAGGAGAGCAGCATTTGGAGCCTGGAAGAAAGAGCAAAGCTGGCTGCCCACTGCCCCTTGGGAGACAGCAAGAGCACCCTGCACAAATGCCAAGCAGAGGCAGTGCCATGCTTTGGGGTTCCTCAGCCTCCAGAACCCCTACTATCTATAAATTACCTGGGACACACAAAGTAGCTCAGTGGTCTAAGTGCCTGTACCAAATACATAAAACTGAAAAAAAAATAAAAATAAAAAGAAATTACCTGGCCTGGGGATTTTGTGACGACAACAGAAAATGGAGGAAGATAAGATCTCTTGTTTTTCCTTGAATGATTTGACATGTGACTCGTGTCGTACCTCATAGGCCCTCCCTGTGCAAAATGAAAATGTGGGGGATCCCTGCTTGAAAAGTCTTCAGCATTTCAAGAGGGTGGAAGGAGAGCCTTAACTGTGTAGCAGCCCATGCCAGGGAAGCTGGCCCTGAAGTGGGGTTTGCTTTCTCTCCAAGTTCCAAGTCTGAACTCAGACATCAGGAAGAATCAGTTGGAGTCATTTGTAGGAAAATGGATGTACCTCACTCAAGGCCATAATGGTAAGTGAGAGCAGTCAGACACCCAAGCTCAAATTCATTCTCTTTCCTCCCTCCCTCGCCCCTTCCCTCCCTCCCTCCTTTTTGAGAGGGGTCTCACGATGCAGTTCAGGCTCACCTTGAGCTCATTCTGTAGCCCAGGTTGGTCTTGAACTCACAAGGGTCCTGCTGCCTCGACCTCCCGAGGGTTGGGATTTATGGTGTGCACCACCATGCCTGCATAGCACGGTTTCTCTTCTTTTTTTTGGAACCGGGGATTGAACTCAGGTCTTTGCACTTGCCAGGGAAGTGTTTATTCTACTGAGCCATCTCCCAGGCCCTATGGTTTCTCTTCTATAAGAAACCTAAAGCATAAATAGTTTAAAGAACAAAATAGAAGAAAACTGACCCAACCCGGGAGGGGGATTTGTGGAGGTGGCCAGGGCATCTGGCAATGAAAGAGCTAGGAAGGGAAAGAGAAATAAAAAAGATGAACATAGAAGACATATGTGTAGTGTTTCCCCATGAAGAATGTGTTTCCTAGAGATTATGAACATGTACTAATCAAATAAAACAATTACTCTCATAAAAGCATTCGCAAGGTGCTGAACTGTGGTTGTAATAGGACAGGGTAGACCTGGGCCTGCGAGGAGATGGCTTTCGCCAGGAAATCATCAATTCAGACTCCTCAGAGCTTCCAGCCGCCCTAGGACTCATCAGCGATGCTAATGATGTCCTGTGGTTCCCAGCATCCTGGTCGTGGGCATAGCCGAGCTGCTCACGTGACCCCGTCCCCTCCCCAGCTGGGTGTTTTACAAACAGCATGTATCCAGGTAAGTGGGAGCAGAGCTTGGCATCTCCATGTTTTCCTGCCTTGTAATACTTAACCCGTGCTCTCAGGGGACTCTGCGTAATTGCCTTTCCTGTAAGCAGTTGGTAATTGCAAAAGTGACGGTAGCTGAGAGAGTGGGAAGGCTGAGGGAGCAGCACTTCCGGCCTGCGGGACCTGTGGGAGGGCGGCATGTGTGGGGCACGCACAGCAGCTGCAGAATCCGTGCCGGTGCTTCACTGCTTGGGACAGCGAGGTCTGGCCCTGGGACGAGGGTGGTGTGGAGACGCCCTCTGAACACCTCTTGCTGATCCTCCTCCACTCTGCGCTGAAGCTCCCACAAACCAAGGGTGTGCTCCCTGGGCTTCCAGCTGCCAGGCCCCCCCCCCCCCCCAGGGGATGTGTGGGCCAACGGCTGGGCACCCACTCCTGCCCCAAACCTTCCCTCTCTCCCAGCATGCAGAACAAAGTCTTATGCAACGAAGTCTTTGTCTCTTATGCCAGCTGCCTCACATGGAAAGTTTCTGGGTGCAAGTCCTACACTGGAAGAGCAAAATGTGAATGCCGGTCAGCAGGCCACAGGAAAGAAAGGGGAAGTCCGGAAATAAAGACGCCTTCTCTCATCCCTGAGTCTTCATTGCAAAGACTTCTGACAGACAAAGACTGTGTTGCTCAAAAGTCAGCTGAACTCCAGGGCTCTGGGATGATAGGTGAAGGCTGCATAGTCTGCATGTGACCTGTTATCTTTCCTTAATACATGGAAATAGCAGTGATTTTATTGAACTTTCTTCTCTGTGTACTTTTGTTTTGGTATCAGGAATCGAACTCAGGACCTTGAGTTTGCCAGGCAGGTGCTGTGCCACTGTGCTATCTCCCTGGCCCTACTTTTGACTTCATCCTTGCTTAAGAAGCCTGCATGGTGCTGCCCCCTGGAGCCAAGAGGAGAGGTGTGGGCACGGTTTTGGAGCAGGGCTGTTTAACCCAAGTCACGCAAATTTGGTTCTCTCTCCTGTCACCAAAGCAAATGGCTTTCAAACCACCTTGGCTGAGGCAGACAACTCCACTCACCCTTGCGCGTGTTCATGATGGCGAATGGCTGTGGAGGTTCCCTAATTAATGTGGTTTTGGAAGGGATAGGTGCGGTGAGTCGCTGTTCTCCCACTTTGAGGCAGGCTTGAACTTCTTCTCCCTGTCACCCATCAGAGGTTTCTCCTGAGAAGACCCCACCCACTGTGCACGTCCCCACTGTCACGAAGCCCACGCACAGCTGCAGCATGGTTCTGTGACCTTGGCGAGTCCCTTCCTTTTTCTGGCTTTGCTGAACCTCCATGCAGAAGACCCTAGACCCATATCCCAATTAGCTCTGAGGGTCCTAGGTGCTGTGCTGGGGGCAGACGTGTGCAGCAAGTCTAGAGGAGAGCGGTGAGTGTTCTCTCTGCTGGGGCTGGGACAACACCCGAGGCACTAGACCTTGAAGCCTGCTCTTAGCTACTTCTGGTTCATTCTTCAGAGAAGCTCCTGGCCAAAGACCCACCCACTTGGATGCCCCGGTCTTGAGCTATGACCTTCTCTAATTCTTCTCATCATCCTAAGATGCCGAAGGCAGAGATGGCCAGAAGGATTTTAAAATTCCCTTTATTCCCAGCTCTGATTCTGACATTCTTTGCGCTTGAGTGGCTCTCATGCATGACCAGCTCAGGGATCAGAGAAGGAGTCTTTATTTCCGGACTTCTCCTTTCTTTCCTGTGGCCTGCTGACTGGCATTCACATTTTGCTTTTCCAGTGTAGGACTTGCACCCAGAAACTTTCCATGTGAGGCAGCTGCTTCCAAGAAAAACACCAAGTCCCAGTTGGGCTTATGAAGAATGAAATCGGCCCCGAGCCCCCACCTCTTGGAAAAGTTGTTATTAAATTCTGTGCCTAGCCCTGACCTGGATTTAAAGATTTGCAAGAAGACAAATTCCAAACAGATGCTCATTAGGGCCCTGACAGCCGCAGCTTAAAGATAACATTTACATTCTGCCGGGGCTTGCATCTCTCTGTTCCCCACACGGGCCTACCTCCAGGGGGATCGATACCTCGGCCGGGGTTACGAGGAGGTGGCCCACATTCTTTTAAGCTGTTTGCTCAGCACTTAGTTTCCTCTGCTAACATGCCGGGCACTTTTCCTAACAGCCCTGTTTGCCCAGTATTAGGGCTGTTTGCTGAAACACCTAGCTCACTCTGAGGGGCCTCAAGCTCGCTAAACAGCAGGTCCCTGGATCTGTCAATCAATAACGCCAATTGGGTTCCCAGTACGGACTGCCGTGTGGCCAAGTCCAATATTTGTCCGCATGCTGCCCCTTCCCCCTGCACCTGACTGTCCCCGGCTTGACGAGCAGGACATTCACCAAGTGCACAGGCTGCTAGGAAGAAGCTGTTGGCAAGCAGGGAGCTGGTTCCCAGAAGGGAGGGCACAGGAGCAAACACGATGGCCCCTTTATGAGAGGTAATTTATTGAAATGCGCGGCGATTACCTGCTCAGCCAGCCCTGGGGTAATTAAAAGCGGCAGGCCGGGGGCTCTGGCTTCCCCCGCACTGGCAAAGGAGGCTGGGAATCCCCTGGGGAGGCTTGCCGTTGGATTCAGGGATTGGCTTAGAGTCCTGGGTGGTTGAGGGACACAGGATGCTACTGAATGCGTGGAATCTGAGTCTGCAGAGGACCAAAGAGTGCAAGAGAAAGGTTTCCTGAAAAAAAAAGAGACTGACGGCCAATATATTGTAGTCTTTTCTTTGGGCTGTTGACGGTGTTCTGGAGCTTGAGAGAGGTGTTGGCAGGACTGCGCTGCACACACACTGAATGCCTCTGAGCTGCTCACTCCAGGGCAGCTCGTTTTATATGATGTGAATTTCGCCATAAAAAAAAAAAAGTGAATCCCAGGGAAGATAGGACGTTTACACTTGAGAGGCCCTAACGCCTAACTCAGGGTTTGGCTCGAGTACATGTTTAATAAATGTTTATTGAAAGAACAACCTAACATTTGCACAGTCAACAAAGCTCTTTGTTACACATTAGCTCACTCTGTCCTTAAAGCACCCTCTGTGGTGGGCAGCGGTGGGCATCAGCGTGCTCGCCTTGGAAAGGGAAGCTGAGGTGCAGACATCAGAGGGGCTTGTGTAAGGGCACAGCCACCAGGGGAGGTGGTGCTGGGATTTGAACCCCAGAGCTCTGGCTCCAGAGTCAGTGTGGGTGTAATTCTGCTTACCTTATTGCTTCTGGGATGTAAAAGAACAGGGGTCTTACAACCATCCCTTGCTCTTCTTTTAGGGTATTTATGACTAAAGATATTGAATAACTCCACTGTCACGCTAGTGCATATCCCTGACATTCTAGCACAGTGCTTGGCAGCTGTGAATTCACAAGCCCTGGGTGCCTGTGGTCACTGTCCAGGAGAGGCCAAAGTCCCTAGCTGCGCAGTGTCTGTGAGCAGGGGCTGGGGGCTGCGTGTGACTCGGCATCCTCTGCACCCCATCTACTCTGGGACGGTGAGGTGGGCAGTGGGCAGGCTGTCCACCGTCACGGTAGGTTTGGTACAGCTGTCACGAGGCTGGAGCTCGGCAACGATCTCTGGGATGATAACGGTAACAGCAACAGGCACAGGCTGTGATGGTGACAGCCACAAGCACACAGGCTTCGCATCCGGGTACTTTCCTGACCTGTGCTTTAGTGAGTGCTTTACCATGCATGGAAGCTCCTCAGAGGCCCTCGGGGGCAGCTATTTCAAAAGGCAATGGGTTAAGGTGCAGAACAGAGCTGTCTCAGTGTGGAACAAACCTAGTCATGTTCTTTCCCAGGACAGTGGTGTCTGGTATCTTGTGTCACATTCTCTTGCATTAAAAATGTAGATTTAATTTACTATTTTTGAGACAAGGTCTTACTGTGTAGCCCAAGCTAAAGCTTGTGGTGGTTCTCCTGTCTCCTTGGCCTCCTGAGTGTGGGATGACAGGTGTGTATCATGTTAAAAAGTAGATTGAAAATGAACAGTGTGAGCACCTTGATGCAAAAATAAGAAAAATGGAAAAAAAATGAGAAAAATGAGCTCTGCTTACTGTGTCATTCATACTAGGTGACCACAGTTTATCTTTATTTAAAACTTCATATAATAGTGAATAGGAACTCTGAGGTCTAATAGTTTTGCTTAGTGAGTATCTAATTTTTTTTTTTTTTTTTTTTTTTTTTTTTTTTTTTGCAGAACCGGGGATTGAACTTAAGCCCTTACCCTTGCCAGCAAAGTGCTGATTCCACTGAGCCATCTCCCTGGCCCCTGGGTACCTAATATAGCGCTTGCTTAAAATATTTTACTGAATTTCAATAATTTTTCAAAAACTGAAATTTACTGTTTACTTATTTAAAAATCCTAGAACAGGCTGGCCAAATAGATCAGTGGATTAAAATGCCTGCTTAGGCAGATACAGAGGCTGGGAGTTTGATCCCAGGCCTGCTGTGCTGGCTCTGCCCCCTGGGGCATGCGGAGACAGTGATTGGGACTGGGTGTGGTGGCTTGGGCCTGTAATCCCAGTGCTTGGTAGGCCGTAGACAGGAGGATCACTGGGAGTCCAATCTATGCGGTGAGAACCTGTAGACCCTGAACTAAAATACAAAATAAATAAATATGACAGAACAAAATTGAGACAATGAGTTATCAACAAATTAGGCTTCTTAACATCCTGTTACTCATGACTGGCTGATTATTGACATAGATTATTCTTACATCACCCTGTGCCTGAAGGGTCAAGGTTCACACGGATAGGCGTGGCTGGGTATAAAGTCCAGCGAGTAAACCACTGTGGTTTTTGGTTCCAGAGAAACTAGAGGTAACTCACAGTGTCTCATGGTATGGGGAAACCACACTGTGATCACTGTACAAATTTCTAAAGAGATTCAGAGCAGGGTACTCTTGTCACCCTGATATGACATGAGTTGCACAAAGCCCAACAGTTACGAATCAGAAGAACAAAAGAAGAGTCCAGGGAAAGCACTTAAACCTGCGCTGTGTCTGAGATCATGCGTTGCTAGTGAGAATCCAGAAGTCACCCTGCCATGCCCCTGCACAGTCCTTCCTCCTGCCATTGCAAGGTTTTTATAGGACATTGCTGTCAGACAGAGGAGGGAGGGCAGCTGCCAGCCGTGGTGGCCTCAGCCCTACTTCTGCCCTCTGGCCGGGCTGCCTGGGCAGGGGCCCAGCTGGCAGGTCCCCACCAGAGCAAGCCTCTTCTTACCTGGCCTCTTCCACACTGGCCCTTCCTCTCACCGAGGGGTATCCAGCCAGGCTCTCCTGCTGCCATGTAGGTTGGTTTAATTCCACTGCACCTGGCTGTAGGATTCTCTTGGGACCTCACGTGGAAGCTGGCAGGGAAACTTGGCTGATGTCCTCAGTGTGGCAGGCAGCACCTGGGGTGGTGTTTATGGCAGGCTTGTGCAGTGGAAGCAATGGGTGCGAGGTTGCTTCCCAACCCCTGCAGGAAGCTCACCAATTTGCCTCCCGTTCCTGCTTTAGGGTCAGCCCTGGCTGAGCACTATGGGGTCAATAAAGATAGACAAGACTCAGTGCCTGGCCCCTGGGGAGCTCTGCTATGCAGGCCAGACCAGAACTGAGCAAGAGAAGAAGGTGTCCTAGGTGGGCTGTGCTGGAGTCCCTTCCCATAGGGAAGGCTACGGCTCTGCCCCTCAGTATGTGCTGGGAAAGAGCGTCTCTCAGCTGTGGACACGTGGGCTCAGGCCAGGTCCCCCTGTTTCTGGGACTCAGCATCCTCCCCTGAGCACTAGGGCAGGCAGGGGCAGTGAGGACAGGGGAAGGGTGATGGATCAATCACCAAGCCCAGTGCCCGCCCAGAGCTGAGTGCTTGAGAAGAGGTGGTGCACGTCGCTGTGTTTCAGGGTCTCCCAGGAGAGTCCCCTTCAGCAGCCCATTAAGATCCACTCTATCCCGACACACAGCACAATGGAGGCCTTAAAGCAAACCCTTCTTGGGAAGCCCCTTTAGCAAGGGTCTGGAGAGCCCCCAAGTCCCTGGGGACACAGGAGGAAGCGATAGACATCCAGGCCCCTGTGTGGCCTGGGGAGCACTTTGAGAGGAGCTGGACAGCTCTTGTAAGGTGTGAACTGTCGTTCTTATCGATAATAATGACTGCAGCAGTCATCTCTAGGGTCCTGCTGTGCAGTCAGAGCTGAGGAGTAGGCAACTTTCAGCACTCACCCAAGGTCTGGCCCAGCACCCAGGTTGGCCCCTCAGCAGCCCCTGCACCCTGGTGTTGTGGTAGGACCATGCCCTGGCTTTGGCTCCTGCACTGCCCCCAGGTAGCCTGGATGCATCATCTAATCCCACAGCTGCCCTGCGCTGAGGTCTGCTCCTGTTCATTTTGAAGGCCAGTCAGTGGCTTGCCCAAGGTCATGTGGCTTGCAAGAGGCCAGCCAGTGGCTGGCTCCATGTGGCTGGTGTGGCCTGAGTACCGGGGATCGAACCTGGGGCCTTGCGCTTGAGAAACAGGTGCTTAGACCACCAAGCTATCTCCCCAGCCTCACAACAAGCTTTTGAGAAAATGGAAGAACATGACCTATCTAACACGCACTCCATGAGGGCAAAATATGTAAAATTCTGGCGGGCCCTGTGCTGAAGCTGTCCTGTGTGGCCCACATGGTGGAGGAGCCTGGAGTGCACAGAGCGCACCAGGATGTGCGTAGGGCGCGCTGGGTCTGCAAAGTAACACCCCACTTCTAGGCATTGCCGAGTGTGTTCTAAGCCACCCTTTTCCGCACCAGTAATTGATAGACCAGCCTCGAATTGTTATTTGTTCATTAACGCAGGTCTCCAGGGGCTCACCATGCAGTACTCTAGCAGCCTGAATGGAGTAATATATTTTAAAGTAATAAAATGACATTATTTTTAAATTATTTTTTAATGTGGACTTTCTAGCCACTGACTGCCCTTTCTGAAAGATCAGAATTAGTGAGTTTTAATTGTGTGTAAAAAAAGCAATAAAATCATCATTACTAAAATGATGGGGTGCCTCGTTCAGGGTGGGTTTTGCACGTTGCGGAATCCCACAGCCCCACTGCGCAGGCGCGGGACTCACCGCCGAGGGAGGGACTCGTGCCCGGGATCCCACTGCAGGAGCCAAGCAGTCTCAAGGTCGTGTAGCCGTACCCACAGACGATGCTGGCTATGACCAAAGTATGGTACTAGTGAGCCTGGCTCCGAGAGCTCCGGGGTTTTGGCTTAATGAAACAGGAAGGCAATAAACGTAAAGGAAGAGAGAAATCAGACCATGGCCAGTGCGGGGCTTGCTAGTCTTGGTTGACTCTGTGCTTACCACACCTGGGCCAGGCCCTTGTACCCAAGTGCTGTGTGGACACACAGGACATGTGAGAACTTTACAGGCTGACTAGCATGGGCCCCGGTAGCCTTGCTCACCCACTAGTCTAGATGCTTCGGTGATGGTGTTTTGTGGGGGAGGCTAGCAAGTCAGTAAGGCTTTCTGTACTGTGGGTGGGTTTCACCCAATCAGCTGAAGGCCGTGAGAGTGAAGGACGTTCCTCAGAGAAGAGGGAATTCTCCAGGCCAATGCACAGAACTCCTGGCTGAGCTTTTGCAGAACTTGAACGCAAGACTGGTGTGCAGCTTGAAGTCTTACCTAAAGTTCTGGCCTGCCGATCTGTGGACAGACTTTGAATATACTTTGTAATCTGGGAACCGGCTCATGAATGTCACTTCTCTCTGTGTCTGTTGCCAGGCATAATGGACACACCTACCGGTAGATCTTGCCGTCTTATTGCCCGAGGGCTCTGCTTCTCTCCAGAACCCTACCCTCTTCCCTCTGGAGACTCAGAGAGATCAGCCCACAAGCTACAAGTCATGGGAAGGGCCCAGGAAACCACTTTCCCTGCAAGAAGAGTTGCCATGGGCAGCAAGGTAGGGGCTCCCAAAGAAAGGTCGTGTGGAGAATGGTGCAGGAGGTTCAGCTGGGCCCGTCATCCACCTCCCTACACTGCAGCCCTCTTTCCTGCTGTGTCTTGAAGGATCTGTTCTGTATTCACTGTTTATTTTTACGCATGCCTATTTGGAGCACACAGTGATTACACCCATCACAGGAGCCGAGCGCGTGCACCAGATGTCCGGACGCCTTCTCCACCTTCTCCTCGTCTTCCCCTTCCCTCCATCGCTTGCTCCCTTTCTCATTTGTAAGAGTTCTACCTGCCCATTTCCCACTTTCTGTCAGTCTGTGGTTCACTGTCAGCTCTAGAAGAAACTATGCCCAGTAAAATGCGACTCCTTCATTTGCAGATGGAGAGGCCACATCTAGAGAGCTCGCCATGCAAGGGACCAAGGTCCCCAGTCACAGTGACTAGGGACATTACCTATAGGAAGCGTGGCAGCTGATCAGACACGTATTATTTTATCTTCTTATGCCCCTCACTAATGATTAGGGGCTTATTATTATTATTATTATTATTATTATCACACCTGTCTCTCTTCAGAAGGAACCAAAACATGCAATCAAGCACCTCTTGGGAGTGGCTTCACGGATGCCCCTCCTGAGCCCTCGCAGGGCTCAGCTGCTGGCATCTATGCCTGCCGCGGCCTGCATCCAGGATCTGTGCCAGGCATGGCCCCAGTGAACCTCTGCACGGGGTAGTGGAAGGGTTTGCAGCACAGGTGCCTAAGTCAAACTGGCTCCTATTTACCTGGAAAATCCAGCTTCCTAGAGTGTCTGCCACACGGTGTTTCTCTCTTAGAGTCTGTTTCTCAGGAGTATGGAGGCCACACTCGCTGTCAAACTCTTGTTCAAACATCGCCTCTGTAAAGCAACCTAAGTTCTGTGAGGAACATGGGGGAGGGGTGGTGGTGGTATGATTCTCTCACCCTCCCCCATGCTCCTGCTGTAGAGAGGTGGAAGAAGAGTAGAGATGATTGCCATGGCACAATGAGAGAAACTGAGGCACAGAGAAGGATGCAATGACCCTTGGCTCTTGGGTGGCACCAGGGCAAGCTAGGGAAACAGTGTGGTAGCCAACACCACAGGCAGTGGCTGCGGAAGGCCGACCTGCATAGCTGTGAGAGTCTTACCAGCCTCGCTGCTCCACAGGCGCTGAGGCCAGCGAAGGAGTTCATGGCTTCTTCTTCTCTTCTTGCAGCTTGCTGAGATCTTCTTGCAGCAAAGCAATATGTGGAGTCACCTGTGACCTCCTGTCCCAAACTCCCAGGGGGCTGAGGGAGGGCTGGCTTTGCAGCAGCCAGATGGGTGGGCAGAGGTGCTCGCTGGAGCAGAAAGGACACAGGGTCAGGTGCCTGGGTTTTTGCCCCTCAGGCAAGCTTATACACACTGCCTAATATCTTTGAGTCTCCATTTCTTTCTCCGTGAAAGGGAACAAAAAGGATGGGGTGGGGGAGGGAGGCTCTGGGTGACATAAACATGTCCGCTCTGCGCGGTGAGGCACAAGGCCAGCGCTCCCCCAGCGGTGCCTTTCGGTTTGTCCTGAAGGGGATCTGGCAGCAGAAAGTTCTGGAGTTGGGAGGCTTGGCCTTCACTGCTCTCCTGTGTCTCCCTGAGGGCCCAGTGCGAAGGGCGGGAACACAGGGTAGGAAAAAAAGGGGGGGGCCTAGGGTGGGGGACACTGTCCTCCCAGTTGGGGACTTTGCTCTCCACCATGAAAAAGGGGGTCAGCAACTAAGTTAAGAATTCCACGTAGATCTGGGGTGCTCCATCTCCCCTCCTTCCTACCAGAAGATTTCCTTTTCTGGTCTCTGTCATTGCTTTCTCTTTTGGTTTTTGCTACCACACTTTCTCTCCACAGAACAGCACTGGCAAGGTGACAGGGCACAAGCAGGCTGTGACTCGCTTAGACAGTGAGACTGGGAGGAAGACTGGATTCCGAGAGGCACGCGTGTAGGTGAGGGCTGGGAATGGTGATTGCTGCCTTGCGGCCCTAGAGGAGGAGACTGGGGCTTAGTGAAGTGAAAGGGCCGGCCATCAGAGAGGGGGAAGCCAATCCCTCCCTCCTTACTCTGATGGTCCGTTCCCCAGCACAGGTGATCTCGCTCCTCCTCCCAGCGGAAGGATCAACCTCGTCTTCCCTGCCCTCCTGGGCACATGGTCCAGGCTAACAGGCAGCAGGTGGGGCCTATTGAGAAGCAGGACAGCATCCATGGCCCATGACCTGTGTGTCTGATCTTAAACAATTCAGTGGCCAATCAGATGAGATTCTCTGCTTCTGGAATCTGAACTGAGGCCCCATGGTGGCATCCTGGAGCTTAAAGGTGTGTGGGCCACATCTGCACACTGGACAGCGCTGCCCGTCATTGTACCTCAGCAGTAATGTGGAGACCTAGCATGTACCTTGAGGTCCTGTCTCCGATGGTGACATTGTGTCCGGGCCTCGAGGTGAGTCCCTTGGGGAGGGATGAGTGTGCTTTGCACAAGGAGGAGGAACCAGTGGGATGCTTGGTGTTGTGACTGTCCTTGATCATTTCCCTGACTCCTGGGCCCTGGTGGAATTGCACATCCAGGTCCCTTTGATACGGATAGGAGCCAGTGACTACATTGGCCAACAGTGGGGTAGAGATGTTAGGGTTTACATCTCAGTGTCCCTCAAAGCCTTATGCACCCATGGGCAGGGCATTGGGAGGATGATGGATTATGGGGCTGATAGCTGACCTAATGATAGGATGAGGGGTGTGGCAGAAAAAAGTGATCTCTGCAGGTGTGGCCTGGAAGGATTTCTCTCCCTCCCCAACTCCTCCCTTCCTCTCTGCTTCCTGTCCACCCTGCTGTGAGCAGCTCTCCTGTGCCATCTGCCTCTGTCACGCCATCTGCCTTGGTGTCTGTGGACTGTGGGCTGAAGGCTCTACAGACTGTGGGCCCAAATAAAGCTCTCCTCCTTTCAGTTGTGGGTGCCAGGCACTGTGTCTGAGCAGTTAGGGAGGTACTAGGATGACTCTTGCTCTCTGTCATTTTAGCCAGTGTTGTTCCATGCAGATGGAACAACCGGCCCCAGAAAGAGGAGGCAGAGAGCAGCCCCCTGACAGCCCTGGACCCAACCTGGAAGACCTTAGCATGGCCAAGCCATGTCGCTTTGGACCACTTGTCACCATGCCACTCACCAGTGTGCCCTGACAAGTGCACTGGTCCCACAGGGCTGATTCTACCTGGATACTCTTGGAAAGTCCTTGCAGGGCCTGGGACCAGCTGGGTCAACCCAGGGATGCTGACCTTGTCCCATCTCCCTTACTGCCCCCGTGGTGTAATCAGTCTGTGGGACCTGAGTGCTGGTCAGCAGAGGGCACTAGAGCCCTGTGTCTGTAGTCCCTGGCTGGTGGCATTGGGCCATGTGGGAAGGTGACACCAGGCCAGCAGCAGGGAGAGCTGCAGGCCTGTTCTCTGAGTCCCTGTAACTGTGGACAAATGACTGTGAGACACAGGCGCCCCAGTGGGCTGCAGAGAACCTCTGAGGCAGGAGGCAAGGGGACACTATGGCCCATAAAGGCAGGGGTCTGGCTCCACCTTTGGCTGTCAAGGCCCTGCAGGGCGGCCTGGGCGTGGTGTGGGGGTGCACGGTCAGTGGGGAGTGCGGAGCAGCACGGCTCTGGGCTGTCCCCAGGTTTCTTCTCCTTAAAGACTTGAGTCCCACCATCGTGTGTTTGCCCCACAGCATCCCACTTCCTTCCCTGCTAAAACACAGCCCAGTTTCCTAGAGAGGCAGAAGTGAAAGCAGAAGTTGGAGAGGGCCTGACTGGTAGTAGCCATTTGCATCCATTGACAAAGGACGTGAGAGCCTGACAGGACCTGGAGTGCTGGACGAGCTGAGCTGTGTCCCTTCTTTCCCCGAGCCTCAGTTCCTGCTTATGTATAAACGGTCATAGGCCAGCTGTTTTGGGAACCCTGTCCAGTTCTTGCAACCTGAGATTCAGGTACACCATGAGAGTGGAGTCACCCTGGGCCTGCAGAGGAGGAGGAGGGGCGGGGCTGGGTGCTAACCTTTCCCCTGGTCAGGGAACACCAAGGTCAGGCTGAGTGTGTCACTCTTAACCCTGGTTGGTCCTCAATTGAGGCAGGAGAGGTTGCTAGCAACACCAGGCTTCCCTGGACCCCCTCCCACCCCTGCAAGTGCAGCTGGCCCTCACTCTTGGCTCTGGCTGGACTCTGCAGTCTTCACCGTTCTGTGGGCAGGTGCAGGCCTCCTTTTCCTCCTTGTAGCCCCTTTGCTCCTGTCCTCACTGTGTGTGGGTGGCTTCTCAGGCTCCCTCAGCAAGAGCCCCTGGAACTCCAAAGGGGGAAGCTCTGGAGGCCCTACTGACTGGGCAGAGCCTGTCCTTCAGTCCCTCTGCCTCCATGTGGCTCAAGGCCTGGAGGGCTGGGGAGCTTCAAGGAGGATGCATTGTCTTTCCCCAGAGCCCCTGCACCATGAGCCCTAGAGGGAGAGGGAGAGCATGAAGCCCGGTCTTGCTGCGCCCATGAGAGCCCTACACAGTCTGGGTTCTCTGCAGCTACCTGTGACCTCCTCAGGGCCCCAGGTGGTGGTGGTCTTGCTTACTCAGTCCCCATCAAGCTGGTCCTGTCCAGTCTCTGCAGGGTGCCCCTAGCCCTTCCACTGGGTGCCCCAGTCCTACATGTGTTTCCAGACACTCAAGAAGGCAGACTTTGACCTGCCTTTGTGGGGAAGCAGAACCCAGGGAGGAGTCCCAGGCTGTGACTCCATTCCAACCCTGGGTGAAGCCAGGGCCTGTAATTCCAATGAAACATTCACAGGGATGTCCCAGGGACTCAAGGTCACCAGGGATGGGATATGCAAAGACAGAGGAGCAGACAGTGGTCCCTCCAGGGCAGGCTGTCGAGGAGCAGGGTGTAGGGACGGCTAGTCCCCTCTGGAGAAGCCATATTGGGGCTGGATTTGGAGAAACAAGAGAGAACTTCTAAGTGGGGATGGAGTGGGGACAGACCTCTTGGGAAAGGGGACATCAAGTAGGAAGAAAACCACACACACACAGGCCAGCTGGGTGCAGGACACTGTTCCTCCTGTGTCGGCTATGTTTACAACCGAGCAGAGAGAGGAAGCCAAAGAATAAGGTGGGACTTTGGCCATCGATAGCCTGGGAACCCAGCTAGCCATGCAGTCATCAGCCTGGGCCCACAAAGAGGGCACGACTCCAGCTCAGGAGCAAAGGAAGAGGTTGGCAAGGCAACCAGTGCAAGAGGAGACGAGAAAAGCTCAGCTTTGAGAGGTCCCAGGTGGGGGACAGGCCGGGCTCTACTGCTGCACTGGGACAGGGGAGGAGGAACAGGCTGGCCTGTGGCCCCCCAGGAACTGGGTTGCTCTGAATCTGTGGCCTGGATGATCGTGGCCACCCCTGGAAATTCCAGCAGCCTCTGGAATTGAGTTTGGCAAGAGATTCTCCTGCAGAGGGGACAGGGGTGTCACCGGCTTGCAAGGCCTGGATCCTGTGGTGCAGAGATCGAAAGACAGTGGGCAAAAAGAATTGCCAGAGTCTTCAGGGGAACCAGGGAGGAAGAGGGGCTTTCCCAGGCTTGCCTGACATGGCTGGGCTAGTGCTGCTAGCTTGACCTAAGTCTTGGTGGAGGTGGCTGACAGGACATCATGGTGCTTGCAGTCGGGCTCAGATACCACACGGTCAGCAATCATGTGGAACAATTGTGAGATGCAAGAAGAGGCTTTTCTGATTCTGAGATCGGAGACTCAAGCCCCTCACCTACTGTACCTCCTGGCCCCTAAAGGGACTCAAACTCAGACAGACACCATGGATGGGGTGCTTCCTGTCCTCTGGCCTAGCCTGGGAAAAGGAGCCCTCTTCGGAGAAGTCTGAGGGCCCAGTGGCCGGGGTTTGGGCTGTGCGCCTTCCCCTGGGGCTTTCTAGGGCCCTAGGCCCGTGTGGGGAGCCGGGCCTCCAGGGCTGTCCTGTGCTGTGTGTGGAGGACAGCGCCTCTCTCCTTAGGGCTGGGCAGCTGGAAATCCCAGCCCAAATCAGCCACACGCCTTCGTGGGGCAGCAGAGCCCAGGGAGGAGTCCTGGGCTATGACTGTTTCAACCCTGGGCGAAGCCAGGGCCTCATGTCTCTGGACCTCCGGAACTCACCAGGGTCCCAGGGATTCGTGGAAGTACCATACAGATGTCAGTGTTCTCTGTTTATTCTCCCATTCATTCTTACATGCAATCATTTTACCAAAAAACAAAAAGAAAGCATCCCCCGGATGCCAGGATTTCACAACGCTAAGGGCTCAAGGCAGAGCAAGGGGACAGCTTTTGTAACAAAAGCCTGTGGTGGACTATTGTATCCCTTCCCACACAGTCTGCAGGGGACAGAGAAGGCAGAGCAGATGGGCCAGGGGCAGGAGCCCGTGGGGCCGGGGTGGCTGCCTCCTGACCTCACCTGCAGCTGGCAGACTCTGCTTCCGGGAGTCTGGTGAGGGACATTGCGGCTGCCTTCTGCTTTGCCCTCTACACTTCAGAGCCTGTCTCTGCTGCACCCAGCAGCCATGGCACACCCATTGGTGTGCGTGGAGGTCCTCATCCTGGGCCACGCACAGGAGAACTCAGCGGGCCATCCTCAGGGACAGCCCAGTGGCCCTGACCTCAAAACAGCCTAGCTCTTCTGGGTGGGTGAATTTGGAGCCAGGGCCCAGCCTCGGTGAGACACAACCTCCCCTTCTTCACGAGGGACTCACTAAGGCTTGGGGAAGACGGAGCTGCGTGAGGATCCCCCTCCTCCTCCTCCTCCTTCCTCTCCTCTTCTCCACCCCTCTGCGGGCCTCCTCAGGCCCCTCCCCCAGACACCCAGGTCCAGCAGCTGCACTGGCTGCCTCAGCCCTCACCATCACCCTTGGGTGCTATGCCCTAGGAGCTGGGTTGTAATGAGGTCAAGCAGTGCTGGTGTGGAGGACACGTGGGAGGCCCAGGGAGGTCCTTACATTCTGCTTTAGGCTTGCATCTCTCATGGCTCTTTTCCCTCTCTGATTGCCTGGAAACTCAACCTATTGAGATTTCCCACTAACTCTACCTGTCATGGCACCTGTGCTGGGCTCTTCTGCCCTGCAGCCTGGCTGGGCAACAGGAAGCAGACCCCTTCAGCATGCCGCCTCTCCTCAAGGCTTCCAAAGACAGCATTTTAGCCCTTTGCAAAAGGGGCTTGTTCACTAATCAGAGAGGGGGAGTCTAATAGGCAATAAAGTAAAATGGCACCAGCTGGGCAGGGTGGCATGTGCCCCTGTAGTCCTAGCACTCTGAGAGGCCGAGGGAGGGGCTGGCTAGCCCAGCCTGGACAACTTGTCAACTCAGCCAGAAATAAGACAGGTTGGGATGTAGCTCAGTGTGCAAGCCCTGGGCTCAACTCCCAGCATAGAGAGAGAAAGAAAGCAAGACCTAGAAAAGTCCATGTATTTCTGATTACTAGGACATAGATAGAGGTCCTGTGGGACCTCCCCTTTCTGAGCCAGGCTGCAGAAAGGGACAGAAGCTGGCAGTCCTGACTGCTGCCATTGCAGACACCTTTTCAGGGATCTTGGCAGCTAGCTGACCTCTTGCTTCAGGTTTGTTTACCCTGCCTCCACCCTTCCATCCAGCGGTGTCTGAAGGCTGCATACTGTTCCTACTGGGCCTGCTTCTGGCCCGTGCCCTCAGAGCCATGCAAATCTGGCTTAGTGAGAGGCACAAGGACCTCGGCCACTGGGCCACTGGCTCTGACCCAGCAGGTGTCTGCTGGGCCTGTGCTGCCACTGCATGCTGGGCACTTTCTTGAGCTCCACCCTGCGCTACCCTGGTTTTGAAGGCCCCCTTGTGTGTCCCGCGGCTGACTCCTCGGAGGGGTAGCTTATATCCTCCCTGGGATCTGGATGTTGGTCAAGTGGTTTGCTCAGTTGGTGAAGATTTGCTGACTTCTTGTGGTAAGTCCACTCGTTACATGTCATGGGGCTTGTCACCAGAAGGGCTGTGGATCTCATGATCACGAGGCGTCAGAGTAGAAGGAGCGCTGGGCAGCGTATGCTCTGCCTGGAAAACTAGTGAGTTAAGGTGGACGCCTTGAACGCAAGTGACTGGGTTGGTGGCCCCACCTGCCCTCTTCACCATGGTGGGGTGTGGCCAGCATCTGTACGGATGTTCAGACTGGAGCAGCAGATTCAGGAGGTACAGGGACTCTTTAGCTACACAGATTAGACTTTGATGTTTATCTGCTCAGAAATGACTTCGAGGGCCATGGGCTGCGACTGACTGTGAGCCGCGGGCTCTGGGGCCCTAGCAGGATCTGGCCTGGGCAAGTCCTACCTTAGCCCCACCCTCATCCCAGCCGGAATCCACCCCGAGTGGATGCTCAAACTCCTGAGAGGACCACTGGAAAAGCCACCTTCCTGGGCGCGGCTGGCTCTCAGGAGGAGGAAGCAATACTGGGGGTCTAAGAAAGAGAAGGGGACTTGATGTAAAGTAAAAGAATCAGTTATGGTTCAATAAAATAACAATCATTTTATGGTTGTTACCTGGGGAAAAGTTGTACATTGTATCGATATTAGTAAATGTAGCAATTCACAAACTCCTGGGGACACATTCTTGGGGAATGTTCTAGAGAGCTGAGCACAATAGGAAAAAATAAGAACAACTAAAATGTTTCTCTGTGGAAGAAGTTATATCATAAGAATGGCACATATTATATATTAATATGAATTATTACTATTAGTGCATATACTAACTATGTTGTGATACTTTGAAGTGATTGTTACAAAGTGACAGTTTAGTCAATGAGAACAGCAAGACACACAGAGAAGACTGCTAGTGCAAATCCAGTTATGGAAGTTTTAGGAAAAAAATACCTGTATATGTATCCAAAAAGAGGTCTCCTTTTTATTCCCCCTGGAAGGAGACCTTTGAGCCAGGGTTACTTACACAATATGCTCAGGATTTTCCCAGCCTCAGTTTCCACATCTCTACTAAGCCTCTTGTCTGATGTCCCCATGGGACCCTCTGGGACAGTGCTTTGCTGTTTGAAGAGCCCACAGGATGTGAGGTCAGTGGTGATTAGGGCAGCTAGCAGTAGAGATGCATGAGGAAGACACACCTGACTCAGCCTCCTGCTCTGCTTGCTCATGCGCTCTGTGGTGAGCCGGCTCTCGCTGTTGAGCTGAGGCTCGTGCACAGATTCCCAGATGTGCAGATGCTGACGCAGCCCCCAGTCGGGGTGCATGGGCGGCTGGCATTGCCCTTCAGGAGGTGAGACCTACTTGCGCTGGCCCGGGCCTGTGGCTGTCCTTGGGTGCCGCCAGGCTCCTGGCTCAGGTTGTGCTGGCCCTCGCTGAGCTCTTGGCTAGCAGTAGCACTTGGGATCGTTGCTACCACCCAGGCTCTGTGTGCCCATGGCCGCAGGGGCGCCTTCTGGGAGCTTCCGCACCCCCGATCGGTTTGCTAAAAGCCAGCTATAGCCAAGTGATCCACCCCTGGGTACCTAACGTGCCATAGGATAAGGATTCATTTGTTAAATTTTTGTTCCTGTGGCTCTGCAGAGAAGTTTGGGCAGCAGCGGAACGCCACACATGCGCTGGGCTTCCGACACTGAGCCCGATGCTTGCACTCTTCTGATTTATCTGACTCCCTCGCCAAATCTCTGCTCTGAGCCCCAGCTGCTCCCCTCTTCCCAGGCAGGTTCTGGCTTCTCTGTTACTCAGTAGACTGGGCCTTGTATCTGCCTGGGAGGGCAATGACAGGTGGACCTTCATGGAGTGGAGGCTTGGACCTTTCAGACTAGAGGGTAACTAGAGGAAGGAAGTGATACCTCTTACACATCTGGGTGTAATCTGGGTTTGTGATCTAGGACTTATACTCATATTCTGGCTTATCTTTTAACTTAAGTCACACTGGGCACTGAGATAGTACGCATTTCCAGGCAAAGGTATTTGCTAGCTTTCTGTGACTATGATGAAATACCCAAGCAAATCAGCTAATAAGAAGAAAAGGTTTTCAGGGTTTTAGTGTGTGGCAGGCAGGTCCTGCTGCACTGAGTCTATGGCGAGGCAGAATATCATAGAGGAAGCAAATGGAAACCCAGAAGCAGACAGAGAGGAAAAGGAGAAATCAGAGCTCAGCAAATCCCTTCCTGGGCCACACCAAGTGACATTACTTCCTCTCAGGAGGCCACACCTCTTAAAGGCTCCACTACCTCCCAACGATGCCATAGACTGGGGACAACCTGAGGGGGTGGGGCTGGGGCAACACAGAGCTCTTCTCAGGGCACAGATGGGACAGCAGGTGGCAAAACCCTTCCTAGATGGGGTGGGCAAGAGGAGCCACTTTCCAGAACTGCTGCTTCTCCTGGTCCCGCCCTGATGACCACCTGTCCCTGGCCTTGGGGCCAGCTAACTGTTAGCAGCCTATTTTCTCTCAGGGTAGTGAGGAATCCAGCCCTGAATACCTGGCTTCATCTCTAGATTCCTGCCAAAAGCCTGTGGTACAAGCTGGGCTAGCAGTACATGACTATAATCTCAGTACTTTAGGAGACTGAGGCAGGAGGATTGCGTGTTTGAAGGTAGCCTGGGCAACTCATCAATTTAGTGAAATCCTGACTCAAAATAAAAAGTGAAAAGGGCTGGGGATGTGGCTCAGTGCAGCCCCCCTCCCACCTCCCCCACAGTGGGGGGGCAGAAATGCACTGAGCTGTGCTGTCTCAGGATAAACCTCGGATTTCCTCCAGCATTTGGTGAGAGAGCTGCTTGTTGCCCCCTGGCAACTTGGGGGTTCCTCATCCTTGCCCCTCAGGGTCCCGAGAGACCTTTGCATGACACCCAGGGGCCTCTGACAGGCCAGCTTTGTCCCAGCTCAGCAGAACTGCTGCTTTGACCTGGACCACACAGCTACCCCCAACCCCATCATGGGGAACAGGGGTGTCAGCTCCTCAGAGACCCTGCCACAGCACTGTCGCTGGGGCAGGCAGGGTCTCTGGACCTGGCTCCCTCGCCCTGCTTGCACCTGTGCTAGTTCACTTTGCCCTGGCAATAGGGCCCTGTTGTGTCTCTTCTGGTGACAGCCACTCTGAATCATCCTGTGGGCAGTCATGTGGGCAGCCTCCCGAGCCCTGGGGTGATGTGGGGACAACTGGTCCCTACCCCATAGGGCTGGTCTTTAATAGCAAAGGCAGAGCTGTGCAACACACACAGGTGGGACCCGCTTGGGAGGTGAGGGCCCTCATCTTACTGCCCTGGTGGCCGCACTGACCGTCAGGGCCACAGATGCCTGTGGTGCCAACACTTGCAACGCTAGCCCCTGCGAGGCTGAGGCGAGAGGACTGTAGACGAGAGCCCAGCCGGGACAATTTCATGGTGCTCTGTCTCAAAGTACGCAGGTACAAAGGTCTGGGGATGTGGCTGAGCATGAAGGGCTGGGGTTCATGCGCAAGGGTCTGAAGTGGGGCGGGGGAGACAGACAGACAGACAGACAGACAGACAGACAGACAGACACAGAGACAGCGATCCATCACATGGCATGAGAGGCCCCCAGCCGCCTCTGCAGCTGAGCTCTCTGATCCTGCAGGGAGACCCTATGGCTTGCAGCCCCGGGGTCCCCAAGAGATCAGAGTGTGGCTTGGTCGCCATGCCTGACGGTGTACAGATGCGAAGTCTGATGCGCCAGCCAGGCTTGGTTCCCGTACCTGCTCCACTCTCCCTCAGCCTGCAGCAGTGCGGCTTCCCTCTGTCCCTCTTCCCTGCAGCCCAAGGAGCAGCTGTGCAGAAGCCTTATGGCTGCCCTGTGCCCCAGCCCCGCTGCCTGAGGCCTCGTCAATATTTTACAGCATCTGCGTGTAGGGCACTCACTTTACAGCTGGGAGACTCCAGGGACACATGTGTCTGCAGTGGCAGACAGGGCCCAGGACTCCGGCCCTGCTCAGAGCCCTTCCGTAACCCGTCGGCAGTGTCCTCCACCTGCAAACTGTCCCTCACCCCTTGCTTCTGAGGATTCCATACAGTTGAAAGATCTCTCACAGCCTTCCGAGGAACTCTTCCAAGACATTGAAAAGGCTTTTTGTTGTTGTTTTCATTTTATTCTTGCGTTTTTCCTTTTCATCTGTCTGGAGCATAGAAGTGAGGGTTGGAGCTCTGGTATCTATTTTGGGCCTGTGTATTAGCTACGTTGGGGCAGAGGCACAGCGGAAGTCTGTACCCTGGAGACATGGTAGAAACCCTCCTGGCCCTGGCTGCTCGCTTTTAACTTTGATATCTGAAATAATAAAAACCTTCATTTATTTTCATCGTCACAGCCAATGGATTCCTATGTTGGCTAAACTCAGTCCCAACCAGAACTCTCTGTGGCCCTTAGCGTAGCTGATGGGGATGGCACACAGATGCACAGTGACTTCCCTTCCGAGCAGGGCCCCCTGCCATCCTCACTGCCCGCCCAGCAGCACTCAGCGGGAGCTTGCGAATGAACAAATTCGCCCAGTGAGGACTCAGTGTCTGGCGGGGCCCTGTGAGGAGAGTGACCCCGCCTGGGCTCTGTACCCGACTGTAGCTGCTGGTGCTGCCAGAACAGCGGCCTTTGTCTCGGCAAGTGGATGCCTTGATATCATCTTTTCAAAATAGAATTTAAAATCTGCCTTGTCTTGCCCCTTTTTTAGGGACTGTCCTGTAACCTCACTACCCAGAACACCTGCTCAACACACGCCAGGGGCAAACGTACCAAGAAAGAAACCAGCGTGGTCCTTTCAGTCTTGGTTCCACTCAGGTGCTTTTTCCTGTGCAACGAGGCTCATAGGAGAGTTTGCAGCCCACCCTGAGCATAGCTCGTGCTCCCCTTTTATTAAATACTGCCCTGAGCCAGCTCTGTACGGAAGCCCAGCCTGCCTGCTTCCCCCATAGGACTCTGAGCTCAAACGCTGCCCTGTCAAGCCTCTCGGTGCCCTCAGCTTTCTCTGCATGCCTAATTCTATCCTTCACTGGAGTCACAGACGTGGGGTTATTTGATCAAAAGAGCTAAACAGGCGCGTTGTTTTGTGAGACAGGAGTCAACATGGGGTGAAGGGACTGGAAGGGAAGGGAGACCTTGCTACACTACTTTCCTTACCCTCAGTTTCCTCAGTGGAAGCGGAGCAGCCAAGTACAGGAGTGGAAATTCTGGCTAGGGGAATGAGCCAGTGACATGGCTCAGGACACGGGG
Organism: Ctenomys sociabilis; assembly: GCA_004027165.1. Classification (NCBI taxonomy): domain Eukaryota; kingdom Metazoa; phylum Chordata; class Mammalia; order Rodentia; family Ctenomyidae; genus Ctenomys; species Ctenomys sociabilis. The sequence continues at coordinate 47,277 of PVKA01015032.1, forward strand.
ACGTGACCGGGGCCATGCCTATTGTTCGCAAGGACTTGCCGTGGGCCTGCGGAGGGCAATGCCAGAGCTACTGAGTGTGCCTTCCCTGACTTCAGGGTGCAGGTGTACCTCCTCCGCAGGGCACAGGCGCCTCTGTTCCTAGCTCTCAGCAGCCTGCTCTCCGATGCACCCTCCCATTCCCCCAGGGGAGGAGCTGTTCCTAGGCTGGGATTCCCAGCCAGCAGTTAGCTCTACAAGCTGAGGCAAGAAAACAGCAGCTCACGCTATAGGCCATCAAGGGGCCTGGGGCCCCACGCGAGCAAGTCGCCCCCGAGAACAACTGAAGATGCCACTCTGCTCTGCGTGAGGGTCCCTGGCCTTCTGCTCCGTGGTCCACAGCACTGTCCAGCTGTCCTGGGGCACGTGGATCACCAGACAGTCCCAGAACCCGTGCACACACAATCCCTTTACACTCGTTGCTGCAGCGTTTGCACACACACCCCTGCACACCCTCCGGAGGCTTTGCATCCTCTGAGCCACGCTGCAGATGGCAGGCGGTTGTCCTCGTGTGCTGTTCAGGGAATCAAGGCAGGGAAACAGCAGTCTTCACTGCAGGCGCAGTTCTATTTTTCAAATATTTTCCATCCGTGGTTGGTTGTATTTGTGTGCGTAGAATCCATGGATAGGGAGGGGTCAGAGGTTTTTATGTTCATTTCTGTGCCTTGCAGCATGATGACATCGAGGACAGGGGCTCGCTCTGACCTGTGGTGGCTGGGATGCAGCAGGTGTCCTTACCGGTCCTAAGGGAAAGAGGCAAAGGAAGCGTCCCTGAGACGCGAGGTCCTGGGAGGCTCATCTCTCTGAAGGAAGAGAGCACATGCCGGGGTGCGAAAGGGCCGCGTGTGCTCAGGTCACAGGGTGTCAGCACGGGTGCCTGAGGCCTGGTGTGGGTGAAGGGGGACAGGTGCAGAGGGAGGCGCTCCGAGCTCAGGGGCGCCCGTCTACCTACTGAGGAGCGCCTCCGCTTCTATGGCTGCTCCAGAGCTTTTTGAGCATCCGCTGTGAGTCAGGCCCTACATGGGGAGCCAGTAGTCATGCGTGGAGAAGAGAGCTTCAGCTGGGCTGAGGCCTCAGCCCGGAGGAGCGCTGGGTCCTGGGGAGGGAGTGGAGGTGGCCGGAAGTGCGGGTGCGGGATGAGGGGGCGTGGCCAGAGCAACTTGCAGAGGGGGCCACGTGGCACCCAAGGTGGCTGAGCCCTGAAGGAGCCACCTGGCTTGTCACCTGGGACCCACTGCCCCACAGTTTTGCACAGAAGCAGAGCAGGAGCAGTAGAAAGGGAGGAGCCGGTACAGCGAGTCTCACCTGGCCAGAGGTTGGGGTGGGGCTGGGGCTCAGGGCTGGGGAATGGAGCCTGGGAATGTACCTCTGCATGAGGCGATGTCGAGGAAACTCAGAGAGTGAATTACAGCCGGGCCCGGGTGTCGGGGTCAGCGTAGGTGACGATCAGGCAAGGAAGGAGGTCTGCAGATGTAAGGCTTCCCTTGGACTGCTGATTGCATTAAGAGCCTGGGTGGGCGTCAGTTGTCTTTCAGCGTTTGATTCTGTCGCGCAGTAGCTGTAGTCTCGCTGTTCTAGTACTAGCTCTGCAAGCTAGAGGAGGGCAATAGCAGCGCTTCTCACTGTGTCCTGGGGGCGCCTTCATTCCTCCCTGGCGCAGGGTGCTGACAGGCTCCACGAAAGGCGGAGGGCTACGCAGCCCTGCTGTTGGCTCTCTTGTAGGTCTGGTTTGAGGCTTCGTGGCTGTGGCAGGGCTGGCAGCACATTGCATTGCTCCTCAGTTGTGAAAGCAGGATAGGAAGTTGGGCTCACGTTGGCTCTGTGCCCTTCCAGAGTCATTTTATTTTAAATTTTAAATCCATCTGCGTTGGGTTTGGGTTGTTACTTAATAGATGTTTGTCAAATGAGTAATTAAAAAAAAAATATATATATATATAGTACAAGGCCTACAGGGTCTCACTATGTAGTTTGGACTCGTAGTGATTCTCCTGTTTTTAGTCTCCCAAACCCTGGGGTTATACCACGCCCAGTCTCAAGCGGCATCTCAGCCCGCCGCGGGGGGCGGGGGCGGGCCCGCATGGCAGGCTGCGAATGGAACCGTGGCCCCTGCGGCTGCCCAAGCAGACACTTTAGTCTGCTGAGCTATCTGGCTAGTCCTGAGTGATTCTTGACTGATGAGCACACAGGCTCCACCGAGACAGGCTGAATGAACACTGTGGAGTGAGACATGGTGTCTCGGCTACACAGTTACCTGTTTGCTGGTCCTCCGGGCGTGTGAGTGGCCCCTAGGACTCAAGACACCGAGTGGCTGCCCGGGAGATGGAGGACGGGAATGATGGGAGAGGGAGGAGCCAAGCTAGACCTGAGGATGAGCCAGGGGACATCGGGCGTCGAACAAGTGCCAACCAGAAAACAGGCGAAAGCTTCCTAGGCATCCTGGTCATTAATTATTTGGTTGCAAGAAAAGGAATTATAATCCTCACCCTCATTATTCAGTTTATTATGGGTGGTGGATTTGTTGGAAGCTTGGGTGTCATCGCACCCAGCCCAAAGCATCGAGGAGAGGTTCAAGGTAGGGCTACTGGAAGGACATCAGGGAGCCAGGCGGCTGCCTGCCTCAGCGCTGGGCTCCTCCTCTGTGTGTTTTATCTTGGCCTCTCTTGACAGGCGTCACTCTTTCCCCTGCAACCTGTATTTCTCTCTTCTGCTTTTTTAGATCCAAAAATGCCCACTTTAACCTGGACTTGACCTCCCAAGTTATGGCCTCAACAGTGAGTGTAAATCGAAGGAATCTGATTGGTTAATGCCCAGCCAATGGGGTGGCTACCCTGAGTTAAGCATCCATCTATGGCCATGGTAGGGGCCATTTCTCAGAGGGGCAGGCGCTGGCCAGGCTGGACCCCAGTGGCCATCACTGTGCGGAACCTGGGCCGGCGACTTGGTTGGGAAGAGCTCATCCACACGTCAGAGATGCCCGCCACGTATTTTTTAAAAGCAAAGCGATAGGGAGCTTAGAGTGCAGGTTGTCACGGGACCCACATAACAGCTGATTTCTGAGGCATTTCCCCTTCATTTCTCCAAGTCTTTGGAGAGCACAGTTAGTAGAAAATGTTAATGGCCAATTTTAGCAAATGACCATTTTGGCACTCCCAGGCTGTAAGGGCAAGCCAGAGCTAATTTTTAGAGTGTCCCCCAGATGGTTTCAGCGACTTGTTTAATATTGACCTAGAGACAGGCCGCGGGCCCAGGTCCAAATGTGCCGCTAAGCCTGTGTGCACTTTCCTCGTGGTGGCAGGAGCTGCCCGACCACTCTGCTCAGAGGCTTCTTCCCTGAACGCCTGGCTCATCTGGTCTGGCTGCTGTGCGGCTGGGTGCAGTGGGGTAGGGTGTGCACTCCCTTAGCAGATGGCTGAGCTCATAGCTGGAAGTAGAATCCCTTGGGCTCCTTCAGCCCATGCTCCTCCAAGGCTCAGTTTCTGGACTTCTGGGTTCTCTCTCTGGATGGTGAGAGGGTTTTAAATCACTTAGCTTGGGCTTGAACTTTCTATCCCCCTGCCTCAGCTTCCCAGAGAGCTGGAGTCACAGCCATGCACCACCATGCCAGTCTCTGCAGGTCCCAGCTACAGGGCTTGGCTCATGGCCTGGGGCGTCCTCTCCATCATCAACCCCCCTCCACCACACCCCAAAAGGAAGCCTCCCTGGTAACCTTTCTGTGTCCCTGGAGTGTTGAC
>PVKA01015033.1:0-39227 GCA_004027165.1 Ctenomys sociabilis
ATCGTGAGCCCATAATATTAAGCTGAGCTGTAAATGGATATGGTCGACAATTTCTTTGAATAACTCCCTATGGTTGCAGAATGCTGAACTGTGTTGGATTGTGGTGTCGAGTTCAAGAACCTAAGGTAGTTGAATGTCAATGGAGTGCCCACTTTTGACAGGTGTAGACAAAGGAAGGGTTGTAGAAAGAAAAAATCAGTAACAAATTATGAAAATTTACACTATAGAAATTGATATTTGCACATTATTTACAGAGAAAGGAGCATTACATTTAAATGATTAAAATATGCCTGTTAATATGCTAAATGGTACAATATAGATTTCCATGTTAGAGTAGAATAAACTGATAAGAATTCATCAGTTATGTCCTGTAATGTGATAGCTCTCTGGTAGCCATCTGAGAGCCTAAAATGAAAAAAGAATGTTGTGATCATCTTGAATTGTATAAAGCCAAGGTATTCTTCTAGGTCAACAATATAAAGTTTGTTTTTGTTCCTGCTGTCTTAAATTCCTTTCTCCTTTAGTCCTAAAGCCATGTTACATTCTCAAACATACACTGTGTTGGTGACTGTAATGCCCTTCTTGCTAGCCCTTTGTTTATATGTTTCTTACACCATCTTATAATAATCTGATAGTATATCTGTTTGAATTTATTTAGACACTCCCCAGTCCCTGCTAAATTTAACTCACTTTGCTCTGCTTTTCACTCAAGGTCATGACCTATACAATCTAGCTTCACATCTATTTCTTAGGCTTTTTTTCCTTAGGCATTTTTTTCTTCTAGAGTTGCTACCTTTAGCAAATCTAATGAAGACTTGTTCTCATTCAATATATGTCCTATGATTAATCATCTTATTCTTTGACAGCTTGGAGTATAAACTCACTGACAATAAATATTCTCACATCCTTCCTCCCTCTAACCCTAATCTGTTAGTACACAGGTGTTTATAAATCTCTCTGCAGAATTTATGGCTTCTTAATGACCCCTGTTAGTTATTGTCTCCTTGTCAGTTTTGGTTGAGGTGGGCTATGTTCACCCTAAACTTCTGTCTTCACATCAGTTGTTGTCCTCAATCCCACCTGTGGTGTTTTCCTTTCTTCCTTCCTTCCTTCCTTCCTTCCTTCCTTCCTTCCTTCCTTCCTTCCTTCCTTCCTTCCTTCTTTCTTTTTCTTTTATTCCAGTTCTATATTTGGTACAGGATCTCACAGTGCAGCTTGGACTGGTAAGGATTCTCCTATTTTCAGCCTCTGCAGCACTGGGATTACAGGCATACACCACCATGCCTGGACTTTATCAGCACACCCTGGGGGAAGGGCCAAGGGGGGGGCATGTGTGACCAAGGATCAAGCCTTGGTCTCTGTGCTAGCCAAGGCAAGTTCTTAGTCTGCTGAGCTATCTCGCCAGCTCTTGCAGTACTTTTATGAACTTTACTCGAATAAGTCCTGTGAATCACTGTACGACAGTTATTTTTGTTTTCTCAAATTTGCACTGGAACACTTGACCCAACTGAAAAGGCAGTGTTAAAACATATAAAGGAGAAGTTATAGTTTGAATTTAATTGGTTGCTCTAAAATTCTTTGAAACATAATTACCATTGTTGCAAATTTGGGGGTAGATCTCTTGGGAAGTTCCTGGGTCAGGTAGTGAGATCTATCACGGATGATTATTGCTCTTTATCTAGAGGTTGCCAGTACAGATCAACTCTATTTTTTTCTTTTCTTCAAATACCACCTGCTTTTCTGTTTCCTGCATATATAAGAAAATATATGCATTGGATGACTTAGAAGCAATCTGACCCTATATTCTTTTGTTTAGGAATCTGAGAAGTTCCACAACAAGGTACCCATGTTTCATGAAGGCTTTTTTCCTTATAGATAGCCATTTTCTCATTTTAATTGTATATGAAAAAGGGGTAGAAGGTTTCTCTCTCCCTGCCTCTTCCATAAAGGTTCTGTTCTAAAGGTCTGTTCACACCCAAAGTCTCACCTCCTCATACAGAACCTAGTATTTCAACATATACATTTGGTAGGGGAAATAAAAGTCTTTTACAGACCACAACAATGGTATAAATTCAGAATATATATAAGAAAGTACTGATGTACAATTTATTGGATGGAAATATTTTCTTTAAGAAAATAATAGTGTGACCAAAAATTAAACTTCACCATTCTCATACTTATAATCACTCTAATATCCTTACATTTGCATTTCACTGTGCTCTGACTAATGGAATTTTAGTTAGTTATCAAAGTAAAATTTCCATATTTCAAACCATGTAGGACAAAGTGAAAGCAGGGAGATGCCTCATTTTAATTACTGCATTTTAATAAGCTAATTATGTAATTGGTGTAGCGTCATTAGTGCATTATTTGTAGTCCACTCCTCCATTAACAAAAGCAAACTGGCAAATAAAAGAACTCAACTATTTTCATTCCCTGAACAAACTGTATTTCTAGATGGCATTTCAAGTGTAAGTCAAACTTAAAAGCCATTAGAAGTTCATGAACAGATTAAGTTAGGCCACATACAAATTGCTTAGTTAAATACACCTTTGTTTCTATCTTATATTATCTTTCTTCATTGGAAAGACAAGGACATGAAGAAGCTTAATCCTTGCTCAAAGAATTTTCAGATCTCCAGTGTGTCACAGATTCACAAAGTCCCTTCATGTTGGAGTTGCATTTAGAACTGTGAACCAAGATGTGAAGAATCACGCATAGGCAGAGAGTTCTCTGCACAAAGCATTTTGAAGAGGTGCCTAAGTATTATCCATGTGCCAGGTCCAAGAGCTACCTCATGCTATTGAAGCATTCCATAACTACTTCTCATTTTCAGTGGCGGGCCAATGCACGCATAAAAGATTTGTAGAGCCTAAATGAGCTCACGCTATTGAAGTATTGCATAACTGCTTCTCATTTTCAGTGGCAGGCCAATACATGCATAAAAGATTTGTAGAGCCTAGGTGATCTTTTACTTAAAGGCAAAATATTTTAACATAATTCCACAGATTTATTAGGTAAAGTTTGCTCTCACTGAATTCTTAACAATATTTAGACTGAAACACAAGTAACTTAAAAAAAGTAGTTTCTGCTTTAAAGCCCACTAACCCAATTTACAGTTGTAATATGTCTTCAGGGAAATTTAGAATTTTATCTCATTTTAAATAGTTAAGCATTTTTTTCCAAAGTATAAACTTAATTTTGAAAGTCTAGGAAAGCAGTACACAGTTACTTTATAAGGCAACTTGTTCTGAGAAAATTAAAAGCAATATCTGGATATACTTTGGTCTTTAAAAATATTGAGCCATTAAGCAGCTATTATGGAAAACAACTTAAAAAAATACAACAACTGTAATGAGGCCAGGGTTTTAGCTCAGTGGCACAGCACCTGCCTGGCAAGCATAAAACCTTGATTTCAAGTCCAAATATTTAATAAATACAATGAATTATATGGTATTAAATGAATACCAAATACATAAAATATAATTTTTCAAGCCTACTTAGGGGTAGGCTAAGAGGGAACGGATTACTTTCATGAGTACAAGCTACATTCAAACACTAGTTTCACTTGGTGTCATTTTTGACACAGTGAAAAGTAAATTGAAAAATGCTTATTTCCTCAGACTTCATTTCAAAACATATCTTGATATAAATAACAGAACAGTAGAAGAGTTAAGGAAAATACACAGCCATCATATATTTATTCATTTTTAAAGTTAATCAGATTTTATTTTATTTTTATTAATTTTAATGAGAAATAAATAGCAATGAGACAGTTTCAAAACAGGTTAGTAGAATAATTGCAATAATTAATACATTGTGGGGCCAGGGAGATAGCTCAGGGGCGTAAGTGCCTGCCTGGAAGTGCAAGGTCCTAAGTTTGATCCCTGGTACTGCAAAAATAATAGTAACAAAAATAATAATAATGATATAATTAATACATTGCATATTGCCATCATATATGTAAAATAAGAAATAATAAATGCTTGTGAACATTTGAGTAGAAATTCTAAATTTCTACTTAAAATTACTAAATTTCTATTTAAAATTACTTTTGAAGTAAATTGGTATATATTTTTCAAAATTAGATTGTATAGAGGGAGAAAATGTGTTGAGAAAAATGTCAGAGTTGAAGAAAAAGAATTAGGCACAGAATAAGGTTTAAGAGATAGCTTGTGGGCAAAAATCACATGGTCAAGAACATCGTTTAAGTATAAATAAAAATATCATCTTATTAAAAAAAGAGTATTGACTAAGGGTATAAAAATTTCCATACTCTTAAAATGAGAACTAAGAACTCCTTCTTCTGAATTATCTTCCTGGAACCAATTTTAAAGTTGAAAGAGAGAAGTTGTATAATTTTATAATTAAACTAGAATACTCTCTACTTTGCAAGGAGAATGAAACATTCATAACGGGCTGCAGTATGAGTTGTTAGCAACCAAAATCAGTATCAAGGTACCAATGTTACATGAAGGCCTTTTTCCTTATAGATAGCGATTTTCACACTTTAATTCTACACAGTTAAAGGGGTGAAAGGTTAAATAATGAAATAAGTATGAAAGACTCAGGATACCATATATCTATTAGATGCAATAGAATAATAATAACAAATCCATTCTTTATGATTTTCTTGTAGTCTTGCAAAAAAAAACCTGTTTTCACCTAGAATTTGAAGTCAAATTTTATTACATCTGAATAGAAGCATGAAACATATGCATTCATTTATATGTTTTTGTTTAAAGAAGCACTGGAATAAAATTTTATTTAGTTCTATTTTGAAAAGCCAGACAACACATGGAGTAGGGCTCCAGGAAGACATCCAATGCGAAACGCCTTTTCTACAGCATTGTGGAATATTAATATTGCTAATGATTGCTAGAATGGGGATGTTCCCAGAACACTGGAAATATTTTAAATCAGTAATGATATTGTTATGAATAAAATCAGAGAAATAAAACAATTTGCATCCAAATTAATCTTTTATTATGACTTTTGTCCTCATTATTTGAATGGCATATATACAATTAACTTCATAAATCGATAAATAATTGTCAAATGTCCTACAACAGCCCCCCAAAATAAGAGCTTAAAACAACATCAAAAGGTTGAATCACTATGAATAGCAGAGATCTGTTGTGCTTTGCTGAAACATTCTGAACTATTCCTGAAAATAAAGGGGTTCTTTATATTGTTAGTCACTAGGGAGGATAACATTTGTTAGTTACAGAAAAGATTGGCCATGTTCAGGGGATTACAGCAGTAGGCAACAGCTGTTACTTTCAAAAAGAGAACCTAGAACTGGTGACCATGTGTCTTGAGTTGCTTTTGATTTATTCCAAAGTAATTTTCATTAGATCCAAAGGTGTCCTGATTTAGACAAGAAATTACATGGTCATTTCACTGTGACTTTGAATTGACGTAATATATTTGTTTTAGAGTCTGCCTTTAATGAACATTAGAGATTGCTGGAACATTTAACAAACATGAAACAAAGATGTGGCTGCTTGTCATGTGTAAATAAATTAATTAGTACGTATTTTTATTATATTTTTTTTGCTGTATTAATGATTACTTTTGAGGAAAATGTTTTTCTCTCATCAACAACTCAGTCTTGTTTTGTCTTAATCAAAGTACTGTTTGTCTTTAATAGCATTAGCCTAAGATTAATTATGGAAAATATTTTCAGAGATAATTTAGGATTAAGTGGGATGTGGACAGGCAGTAGTGCCACGGTGTCTGGTGTCAGAGTCCATAGGCCACTGCTAGATACCTCCTTCTTGTTCTCTTAGATGAGCTTTGAGCTCTCATGCCCTCATTTGAATTTCAGCATGTCCCTTTATCCTAAGTTCAGAGACATTGATATGAGACGGTTTATAGCAGAATGTCAGAGTCATATGGCTGTGGATTTTCCACTTTTCAAATCTGAAGAGGTAGTTCTACTTTATATTTTCACTTCACCTGATGTTGGCTACCACATCTCAACAGAAAATAAAACTAATGACTGGGAGTTTATCATGTTTTCTATAAACCAGAATGGAAGCAAAAGTTCCCACTTGACTCATAGCAGATGATTAAGACGGTGCTAACTTTTGAATTGTATTAGCAGCATAAATATATTTTAAACCTATTTATAATATTTATTTTTATTTTTTTGGTGGAACCAGGATTGAACTCAGGACCTTGTGCTTGCCAGGAAAGTGCTTATTCCACTGAGCCATTTCCCTGGCCACCTATTTGTAGTATTTAAATATTATAGTTAGACTGATTTACGACTTAAGAGAACCTCAAAGTAGACTGAGGTAGCACTTAAGTTTGTCATCCACTTGAGATAAAATAATGAGCCATATGCTATCATGTATGTTTTATTTGTATCAAATGTGAAATATGGCTGGATAGATGTACAGTCAACTTATAAAGTCTCTATTTTATAAAGAGAAATTTCTGATTTAAGAAATGTTTCATGAAATATCAGAAAGTGTTGAATATTTACCCCAAAATAGAAAATTAGTACTAATTATGTAATATAAAAGGTGCAAACAAATTTGGAAAAATCATAGTTGTAAACTCAAAGAGACATATGAATCACATTAAATCAAAACATCAGAAAAAAATGTTAAACTGCTTTTTCTTAAAAAAAAAATCATTTCAAGGTCAGCCAAGACTCAGGACATAGGAGAACCTGTACTGCAACATCATGAAACTCAGTTGAGCTCCAAATTTTCTGAACAAGGAGATTATGGAGCCACAGAGGAAAGAGATCGAAGTGCTATAGTGTGCCTGGGGAGAGTTACATGAAGAGAAAACTTTCTCTCAGGCTCTCATGGAGAGCAAACTGGTCAAGCATTGGCCATGACTCATCCACATGGATGACACAGACAAAGGATCTACAGAATAATGTACAGAACTACAAGATAAACCCTGAGAGGACGTCACTGACCACATAAGAAACGAAGTACATGTGTTGGTATATAAGTCTTGCTCTATCTAGGTCTTAACCATCCAGCAGAAAAGTATAAAAATGAAGTATACATCGCGGGGCCATAATATTAAGCTGAGCTGTAAATGGCTATGGTCCACAACTTCTTTGAATAACTCACTATTGTTGTGGAATGCTGGACTGTGTTGGATTGTGTTACTGAGTTCAAGCGTGTAAGTTAGTTGAATGACAATGGAGTGCACACCTTTGACAGGTGTAGACAAAGGAAGGGGTATACAAAGAAAAAATCATGATGTGTGTGTATAGACAGTACAGCTGGGATAGATAATGCTGTGCTTATATATAATACTATGAGAGGCAAGATCTGCACTAATGGTGGTTGGACAGGATATTACATCGGCTTCTAGTACTACAGTCATCCACTAGGAAAATAGTTATTCAATTTTTATTATAATTCAGGTATAAAAAATAAGATATGTAAATAGCTACACTCTTAATTTACTGATAAGAGACATCTGCTATAATAATGTCTGTAAGTAAAATATCATGTATGCACTTTGTATGATATCAAAACATTATGAAAACAGTTTGCAATGTATTAATTTATCGAATCTGTCATGTCAAGTTATCTTAAAACTGTCTGATTATATACAGCATATTGTTGGATTTTGTTTCCTAATCGACTGTACCAGTCTATTTCTCTTAATTGGAGAATTGAGTCCATTTACATTGATGGTTATAATTGAAATGTGTTAACTTATGTTTGTCATGATATGTACCTGGTATTGTTTACTCCTTTGTAACCTGTGTTTAATTGTCTGTCCTGTTTAGTGGGTTCCTTCCATTCTCATTCATGGAGTTCTGGTCGTTGTGATCTCTGTCTAGAACATCTTTCAGCAGCCTGTGAAGGGATGGCTTTGTCATCATGAAATTCTTTAGTTGTTCTTTGTCATGGAAGTATTTCACTTCTCCATCAAACTTGAAAGAGAGTTTTGCAGGGTATAATAGTCTGGGCTGGGAAACTGTCTGATTGATATTTGTACTTCAATAAAATAAAAAAATAAACTAAAAGCAAAAAAAAATCATAAATTAAAACAATTCTAGCTTTTACCCATATTTATTGTCTTTAAAAGGAGGGAAAATGAAGTATTTAAAAAACTTAATTTTTGAGGCTGGCCAGTTAGCTCAGCAGACCAAATCACCTGCTTAGGCAAGTACAGGGACTGTGGATTCATCCCCAGTGCCACATGCCATGCCAGCTCCACCCCTGACAGGCTGAGCTGGCCACAACGTCGGGCATAGTGGTGTACACCTATAATCCCAGCACAGGGAATGCTGAAAACAGAAAGATCTCTATGAGTCTGAACTGCATAGGGAGACCCTGTAACAACCAAATACATTAAACAGAAAAAGAAACTGAATTATTATTAGTATTCATGGAAGTCATTTAACAACAATAGTAATAAGGTTTACATTTCCTCCACCACTAGGTGTATTAACCTCTCAGAGCCGTACATAATTAATTCTTTTAACTTTTTTTTTCCATTTTACATTCTTAATAATTTTAAAACTCTTTGGGAAAAGAAAAATAAAATATGTTTAATAAATTCAAACAAGAGAATAAATAAAGCCCAAGATTTCTCAAAGGTTTATGTGAAAAAAATACAAAAAACAGTAAGAAAATGTGAAGAAATGGATTCATGCAAAAAAAGAAAAATATAGGCAATGTTATTGGGTCAGAGTTTTTGCATGACCATACAATATTAATGACAAGAAGTAGAAAATAAATGGAAATAATACAGTAACTGTATTCTGCATTGAGCATTTTGGTTGTTACCAGTTTAACTATGGTTCATTTGCCTGGGATGTTGTATCCATATAAAACCTTTTTTGATGATATTTCTTAGGCTTTGCTGGGAATTTGGAGTCAATAAGCCATTTTTCAACATTTAGAGACATGCTTAGCTATATTTTTAACATTAATTTGCAAACTCTCTCCCTCTTCTTCAACTAGAACCCTACCTCAGCATTCCATTAATTGCTACTGTGATATGGAGATTCCATTGGTTATTGTGTGAATCTGAAAGGTGCCCCAAAGCCTGCTTTCAGGCTGTGGTCCTGGTGGGAGGTGGTGAAATTTTAGGAGATGGGCACCAGTTGAAAAGGCTGGGTCCCTGGTGGTGTGGGGAGTACAGCATGGCCACTCTGTTTAGTGGCCATCATGGCCTGCACAGCTTTGCACCACCCACAGCTTTGTTCACCCCCCAGGAAGGCCTCCCTTGTCATAAAGCAACTAAGTGACCATGGATTGAAGTCACTGACACTGCAACTCAAAATAAACCTTTCTTGTCTAAATTGGCTGGTTTTTCCCCCTCTCACAGTGATGAAAAGCTAGCACAGTACTCAGTTTTTAAATCTTTCTGTGTTGAGGTAACGTTAGACTAACATTTTGCCAATTTGCCAAAATAGTACAGGGAATTTCTACGAACCTTTTAGGGAGCTCTCCTTAATAGCAACAGTTACAACACTGTAAATCACTAATTGAACCAAGATAAGAAGACTAATTTTTTTTTTGGGAACCAGGGATTGAACTCAGACACTTGCGCTTGCCAAGGAAGTGTTTATTCCACTGAGACATCTCTGCAGCCCCTGAGACTGATATAGTGCTATTATCAATATTGATAGCATTATCAGAATTTCACCAAATTTTCCCTGAATGTCATGAGAGTGTTGGGGAATCCAATCTAAGATTTCAAGTTTTTATTGTCCTCTATTCTGTGACAGGACTCTTCCTTTTGTTTCATTACCTTCCCTACAGCTAAAATATTTTCATTTGTTATTTCATTTATTGCCTCTTATGTAGGTTAGGTTTACTCAGACCTTTTTAGTGATTAGGATGATCTTACACATTTTGGAGAACAAACTCACAAGAATTTTGGTGTGTTTTTTTTCTCAATGTGATGTACCAGGAATAACCTGTTGGTCAGTTTCTTTTCTTGGAGACATTTACACTGATAACTTGGTCTAGGTGATTACTTATTAGTTTGATTATAATATTAGCATTTTTCTTTCTTGTAATCTATAACTACCTTAAAGAAAATACCTTGAAACTGTCACTATAATCTTTCTCAATGTTTTTCTCACTCCCTGTAACATGCATTTTAAGTCAATGTGCATCTGTTGGTTATTTCTTTATTGCTCACTTATAGTGATTTAGTGCGTCTCTTATACTTTTTATGTTTATTAATTTGACATGTTCTTCTAATGGGAAGAACTCCATGTATTGAATATAAACTCATTGTCATTCATAATATTTTACAGGGCTCATTCAATGCGGTTTTAATTTTAAATTACAAATGATTTCAAATTGCAGTGTTTTTTAATGTGTTGTTCTACAGCTTCACTTCAATGCATAATTCTGCAAATTTAACCAACACAGCAAATCTGAGTAAAGAGAATAAACATGTGCCCACACTCTTTTTTATTATTATTATTTTTTTAATTGAAAACCAAATAGCAATGAGACAGTTTCAAGACAAATTAAAGGACGGATTCAATAAATTAATACATTGCAAAAAGTTTTTGCAATGTTTTAGTGTCATACAAGGTGCATACATGATATTATACTTACAGACATTATTGTAGCAGGTGTCTCTAATCAGTGAATTAAGAGAGTGTAGCTAAATACTTGTTTTATTTTTATAGCTGAATTATATCACAGATTCAATAATTAATATTTTCTACCTTGTTATCTCCCTAGTGTTTGTCCATAGTACTAGAAGCCAACATAATATCTTGTCCAACTACTATTAGTGCAAATCTTGCTTCTCATAGAATTATGCAGAAGCATTGCATGTTTATCCTAACTGCACTGTTTATACACACATATCATGATTCTTCATTTTTATATGCCCTTTTTTGTCTGTATCTGTCAAAGATGAGCACTCCAGTGGCATTAAATCAATTTTAGTGTCTGAACTCAGCTACACAATCCAACTCAGTCCAGCATTCCACAATTATAGTGAGACACATGAAGAAGTTGTTGACTATAGCCATTTACTGCTAAACTTATTATTATGGGCACAGGTTATATACCTCATTTTTATACTTTTCTGCTGGATGGTAAAGACCGAGATACAGCAATACTTATATAGCAAAAGATGTAGCTTTTGTTTCTGATGAGGTAAGTGAAGTCCGCTCAGGGTTTGTCTTACAATCCTGTACCTTACTATGTAGATCCTTTCTCTGTCATCCATGTGGATGAGTCAGGGTGAATGCTTGAGCAGTTTGCACTCTGTGAGAGCCTGAGAGAAAGTTTTCTCTCCATGTGACTCCACAGGCACACTAAAGATCATCAGTCTCTTTCCTCTGTGGCTCCATAATTTCTTTGATCAGAAAATTTGGGGCACACCTGAGTTTCATGTCACAATACAGTTTCTCCTATGCCCTGAGTCGTCGCTGAACTTGAAAGGCTAGTGCCAAAATGTTGGCTGGCCTTGTGGCTCTTCTATTTCTCCAATTTTGATCTGTGAACTTCAGTTGTTAACTATCCATAAAAAAAAACTAATTAGTACCCTGCAGCATATGCCATTCAGGTTGCCCTAACTATCTGACTCAATTCTTTTAAGTTGTTGTTATACATTTCTATTTGAATTTCTTCTTTTGACTTCTTATACTAGGGAGACTATACGATATTTGCACATGTGTGTCTGGTTTACTTCACTTACAAGTATATGTTCAAGTGGCATACACTTCAATATGAATGCTTCAAGTTTATCATTCTTTATAGCTGAGCAATACTCCATTATATAGAAATACCACCTCTTTTTCAACCATTCCTCATGTGACAGACATCTTAGTTGTTTCCAACATTTTGCGATCACAAATTGTGGTGCTATCCATAGGTACACATATATAACTATGATATAATGTTTTCAGTTCCTCTGTGAAAATTCCCAGTAGGGGATAGCCAGACTGAATGGGAGTTGCAGTCCTCTTCCTTTGAGGAGTCTTCAAACTGATCTCCACAATGGTTTTACCAGCCTACATTCCCACCATCAGTGGAGAAGTGTTCCGTTTTTCCCACAACCTCTCCAACATTTGTTGTTGGTTGATTTCCTTATGATAGCCATTCTTCCTGGAGTGACATGGTATCTCAGTGTTGTTTTTATTTGCATTTCATGGATGGCAAGTGATGTGGAGCATTTTTTCATATATTTATTCCCTTATTTAATTTTGACCTCTGAGAAGTGTGTATTCATCTCAGATGCCCATTTCTGAACTGGATCTTTATTTTTTATTGAAGAATAAATAGCAATGAGACAGTTTCAAGACAAATTAACTGGACATATTCAATGAATTAATACATTGCAAAATGTTTTCGTAATGTTTTGGTATCATACAAGGTGCATACAAGACATTATACCTACAGACATTATTATATCAGATGTGTACAATCGGTGAAATAAGAGAGTGTAGCTATATACTTGTTTCATTTTTATAGCTGAATTGTATTACAGATTCAATAATTAATACTTTGTACCTTGTTATGTTCCCAATGGTTGTCCCTAGTACTATAAGCTGACATAATATTTTGTCCAACCACTATTAGTGCAGATCTTGCTTCTCATAGAATTATGCAAAAGCACGGCATATTTATCCTAACTGTACTGGTTATACACTCACAACATGATTCTTCCTTTCTATACCCTTTTATTTTTATCTACATCTGGCACTGAATTGTCATTAAACAAATTTAGCTACCTACACTCGGTGACACAATCTAGCACAGTCCAGCATTCCATAATAATACTGAGTTATCTGAAGAAGTTTTTGACTGTAGCCATTTACAGCTCAACTTATTATGGCCCCATTATATACCTAAATTTTATACTTTTCTGCTGGATGGTTAAGGCCAAGAAAAACAAGCCTTATATACGAAAACATGTAGCTTTTGTTTCTGTTGAGGCCAGTGAAGTCCCCTCAGGGTTTAACTTGTTATCCTGTACCTTACTCTGTAGATCCTTTGTCTCTGTCATCCATGTGGATTAGTCACGCCAATTCGTAACCAGTTTGCTCTCTGTGAGAGCCTGAGAGAAAGTTTTCTCTCCATATGACTCTCCCCAGGCACACTATGGATCATCAGTCTCTTTCCTCTATGGCTCTGTAATATCCATGTTCAGAAAATTTGGGTTACAACTGAGTTTCATGATGTTACACTATAGGTTCTCCAATGTCCTGAGTCTTCGCTGACCTTGAAAGGCTAGTGCCAAAATGTTGGCTGGCCTTGCGGCTCTTCTATTTCTGCAACTCTGATCTGTGAACATAGGTTGTTAAGCATCCAAAAGAAAAGCTGATTAGTACACTCCACCATATGCCATTCAGGTTGCCCTAACTATCTGACTCATTTCTTTTCAGTTGTTGTACATTTCTATTTGTATTGCTTCTTTTGACTTCTTATACTAGGGAGACTATACAGTATTTGCACTTGTGTGTCTGGCTATTTCACTTACTAGTATATATTCAAGTGGCATCCACTTCAATATAAATGCTTCAAATTTATTATTTTTTATAGCTGAGTAATACTCCATTATATAGAAATACCACATCTTTTTCAGCCATTCCTCATGTGATGGACATCTTGCTTATTTCCAACATTTTGCTATCACAAATCGTGCTTCTATAAACATAGGTACACATATATGACTATGATATAATATTTTCACTTCCTCTGAGAAAATTCCCAGTAGGAGGATAACCAGATTCAATGGGATTTGCAGTCCTCTTCTTTTAAAGAGTTTCCACACTGACCTCTAAAATGGTTTTACCGGTCTACATTCCTACTAGCAGTGGAGAAGTATTTCCTTTTCCCCACAACCTCTCCAACATTTGTTGTTGGTTGATTTCCTTATGATAGCCATTCTTTCTGGAGTGAGATGGTATCTCAGTGCTGTTTTTATTTGCATTTCATGGATGGCTAGTGATGTGGAGCATTTTATCATATACTTATTCACTTCTTCAATTTTGTCCTCTGAGAAGTGTGTATTCATGGCAGATGCCCATTTGTCAATTTGGTCTTTAAGTTTGAGAGCCCTGTTATATCTCAGTTCTTTACATATTCTACGCAGCCAACCTTTGTCTGAGTGCTTATTAGTTAGGATTTTTCAAAATTTCTGGGTTGTCTTTTCACTCTGTTGACAATTTCTTTGACGTGCAGAAACTCCTCAAGAAGAATCGATTCCAGTGGTTAATTCTTTCAAGTGTTTCCCATGCAAAAATATGTTTGTTCATGAACTCTTTACCCCTATGTCTTCAAGAGTTGCTCCTATTTTCTCTTCCAGGAGATTGAGTATTTCTCTTTCAATGTTTAGATCTTTAATCCATTTTGACTTTACCTTAGTGCACGGTGATAGAGCTGTGTAAAGTTTTAGTTTTGGGAATGTGGAAAGCCAGGTTTTCTAGCACCACTTGTTAAAGAGGCTATCTCACTTCCAGTAGCTTTGTTTGGCCCCTTTGTCGAACATCAGATGGCTGAGTGTGTTCTTAGATGCCTCCATGTATTCTAATCCATTCCATTGATCTTCAAGTCTATTTTGTTGTCAATACTATGTTGATTTTTATCACAGTGGCTTTGTAGTATAATTTCAAGTCGGGAATTGTGGTGCCTCCAGCCTTGTCTTTGTTGGTCAGGATTGCCTTTGCGATTTTTGGTCTTTTGTGGTTCCAAATAAATTTTAGGAACAATTTCTCTAGGTCTGGGAGGTATGTTGGTGGCAATTTGATGGGGATTGCATTAAATCTGAAGAGCAATTTTGGGAGTATGGCCATCTTCACGATGTTGGTTCTTCCTATGAATTAACATGGAATATATTTACATTTTCTGAAATCATCTATAATCTATTTTCTTAGCGTGTTGAATTTTCTGTGAAATGATCTCTAACTTCCTTGGTTAATTGAATTCAACGTATTTCATTTTCTGTGGTGCTATTGTATAAGGTATTGTTTCTATTGTTTCCCTTTCAGTGTACTTTTTACCTGTGTAGAGGAATGCTATTGACTTTTGAGTATTGACTGTGTATCCTGCTATGCTACTGAATTTCCGTAACAGACCTAGTAGTTTCTTGGTGGAAGTTTTTGTATCTTCCAAGTAAAGTGTCATGTCATCTGCAAACAGTGATAATTTAACTTCTTCTTTACCTATTCTTATTCCTTTCATTTCTCCTTCTTTCCTAATGGCTGTTGCTAATGAATCCAAAACAATATTGAATAGGAGCGGTGATAGAGGACATCCTTGTCTTGTACCTGATTTAAGAGTAAAAGATTTCAGTTTTTCCTCATTTAGGATTATATGAGATTTTGGGTTGTCATAGACGGCTTTTATCAAGTTAAGATAGAGTCCATCTATTCCAATTTTCTGTAGGACTCTGAACATGAATGAATGTTGGAATTTGTCAAAAGCTTTCTCTGAATCAATTGAGATGATCCTGTGGTTTTTAGATTTCAGTCAATTAATATAGTGTATTACATTCATAGATTTTCAAATATTGAACTATCTTTGCATCCCTGGGATGAATGCTACCTGGTCATGCTGTATGATTTTCATAATGATTTGCTGTATTCTATTTGCTAGGATTTTATTGAGTATTTTTGCATCTATGTTCATGACGGAGATTGGCCTGTAGTTTTTCTTTTTAGTTGTATCTTTCCCTGGTTTTGAAATCAGTATAATACTTGCCTCCAAAAATGTTTTTGGGAGCACTGCTTCCATTTAAATTTCACTGATGAGTTTGTGGAGTGCAGGGATTATATCTTCGATAAATTTCTTGTACAATTCAGTTGTGAATCCATCAGGACCTGGAGTTTTCTTTGTTGGTAGGCTTTTTATTATGTTTCATATTTCATTGGATGTTATTGGCTTACTGAGAGTTGTTATATCTTCTTGGTTCAGTATTTTTAATTTGTACCTTTCGAGGAATCTGTCCAATTTTTCTGTGTCTTCTACTCTGTGAGCATAAAGATTCTGGAAGTAATTATTAATAATCTTCTGAACTTCCGCTGGATCTGTGGTGATTTTACTCTTTTCATTCCTTATTGGATGTACTTCATATTTTCTTTCCTCTTCTTCATGAGGGTGACTTGCGGCTTATCAACTTTATTTTGTCTTTCAAAGAACCAACTTTTTGATTTGTGGATACTTTGAACTGTTTTCTTCATCTCAGTTGAATTAATTTCTGTGCTAATCTTTATGATTTCTTCCCGTCTTTGCTCTCTGGGTTTCGTTTGCTCTACTTTTTCTAGATGTCGGAGGTGCAACATTAACGTGTTTATTTGTTCCCATTCTGTTTTCCTAATGTGTGTGTTCATAGCTACGATCTTCCCTCTAGGAACTGCATTCATCACATCCCATAAATTCTGGAAAGTTGTGCTTGAATTTTCCTTGAATTGTAGATATCATTGAATATCTTGTTTAATTTCTTTTGTGACCCCTGATTGCTGATTAGAGTGTTGTTAACTTCCATGAATTTAGCAGGTTACTCTGGTTTATTTTCTCATTTAGTTCCAGTTTCATTGCACTGTAGTAAGATAATATGCATGGAATAATTTCTGTTTTCTTGCATATACTTAGGCATGACCTCTGGACTACTATGTGGCCTATTTTGGAAAATGACCCATGTGCAGCTGAAAAAAAATGTGTATTCAGTTGTGGTTGGATAGAACACAGTATATGTTTACCAGATCCATTTGTTCCAAGCTCTGGTTCAGTTCTGCTACTTCCTTGCTAATTTTTTGTCTATCTTTTTGAGATAAGGGTGTGTTAAGATCTCCTGGTAAGATTGTGTTCTTAGACATTAAGTTTTTCTTGTCCATTAAGATTTGTCTTACACAGTCGGATCCTCCTGTGTTTGGTGCATAGATATTTATGAGTGTTACCTCTTCCTCTTGAATTTTTCCCCTAACCAATACATAGTGGCCTTCTTTATTTCATTTGATCCTTCTTGATTTGAAGTTGAGACTGTCTGAGAACAGAATTGCTACTTCTGCTTTTATCTGAGGTGCTGGGGCATGTAGTATTGTTTTCCATTCTTTGACTTTGAGCCTATGAATGTCCTTTTGAGTTAAGTGTACTTCTAGTATATGGCATATTGTTTGATTTTTGTTTCCTAATCCACTGTTCCAGTCTATTTCTCTTGATTGGTGAATTGAGTCCCTTTACATTGATGCTTATAATTGGAATGTGTTAACTTATGTTTGTCATGATATTTACCTGCAGCTGTTTACTCCTTTGTATCCTGTGTTTAGTTGTCTGTCCTGTTTAGTGAGTTCCTTCCATTCTCATTCTTCTCATTGTGGTCTCTCTCTAGAACATCTTTCAGCAGCCTGTGAAGTGATGTCTTTGTCACCATGAAATTCTTTAGTTGTTCTTTATTGTGTAAGTTTCTCATTTCTCCAGCAAACTTGAAAGAGAGTTTTGCAGGGTATAATAGTCTGGGCTGGAATTTGTTTTCTCATAGGACTTTAAGATTCTGCTCCATACTCTCCTTGCTTTCATGGTTTGTGTAGAGAAGTCAGCTGTAATTCTGATGGGTTTTTCCTTTGAATGTGATCTGCTTCTTCTCTCTAGCAGCTTTCAGTATATTATTTTTGTGTTGGATTTCTGGGATCTTGACCATTATATGTCTCTGTGTGTTTTTACTTGGGTTGAAGTTATTTGTTGTTCTTTGGTGACCTGAATGTTGGATTGTTTCCTCATATTTGGGAAGTTTTCTGAGATTATTTCTGCCCATATTCTTTTTATATCATTTGTATTGACTCCTTCATTCTCATTGATACCAATTAATCTAACATTGTTTGTCCTGGTGTCATCTTTCAGCTGATGGATTATTTTTTCCTGCATTGTCATTGTTCTGAAGAGATCCTTTCTCACCTTTTTACTAGCTGCACCAGCATCTTCATGATCTGAAACTTTGTCTTCGCTTTCATTGACACGGTTTTGTAGACTCGTGATTGATATTTTTAGTCCTTCTATGTCTCTTTGACTCTGTTTTATGCATTCTATTCCTTCCCTGTATTGTTCATTCAAGGAATCTGTAATATTTTTGATCTCCTCTATTTTTGTCCATGTCTTCTTTAAAGTTAGTTATTAATTCTTTGTCTGTAGTTTCTTCCCCGTTGGGTTTCCTCTGTATATTTCCAGACTTGTTTCTGCATTTCAGATGCTATGATTTCAAAGAATCCTTTTTCTCAAAGAATTCTTTTTTTTCAAAGAATTCTTTTTTTGATTCAGCAATTATTTCTGCTTTGAGTTTCTCATGACCTTTCTGCTGTTGTTTCTTTGCTTCAGATGCTGTTGATTCTTACGTTTCAGCTTCATTAGTGCTCTCTGCATTTGTTCTGGGTAAGCATTGGTTTTCCTCCAGATGTTTCTGGATTTGATTTTTTAATTCAGATTCTGTATATTCAGATATTTCTTTTTTATTTCAGGAATTACTTCTCGTCTGTGTTCCTCTATACCTTTCTCCTGTTGTTCCTTTGGTTCTGTATATGTTAATTCATTCATTTCATCTGAGCTAATGTTCTCTGCGCTTACTGGTGGACTTAAAGCCTGAGATTGCATTTTTCTCCTTGTCTTTGTCATTTTGTATAGCACTGACCTCTGACCCTTGGTGTAGAATTTTGGTGCAGCTATAGCTTTAGCTTGTCATGAGATTCAGGTGCCAGTCTATGAAGTTTGAGATTATCCAGTTATGCCTGTCCTGGATCTAGCTGTTGTGTTCAGTTCTTTTTTGCTGCAGCTTCCCCTCTGTTGGTTCCCTGGTCAGGTGAGCACATACCAAATTGAGATTCAGAGCAAGTAGTGAAAATTCCCACTATCTTGGCTGGCTTTGGGGAAAGGATCCAGAAAGTTGCCAGAGTTGGCCTGGTGTCTCAGACAGGTCACTCTCTAGGTAGGTGGGCCTGGTCTTTGGTGCATCCGCTGAGCTCCCAAAGGGATAGTGGATGTTCTTATTCCCATAGCATGCTTTGCTGGGTCAGCCAAGCTGTGCTGGGTCCGGGTCTGCATGGTGGGACCTGGGACCACTAAAAACTGTCTCTCTGGTGTGATGGGCCTGGTGCTCTCACTCAAAGTGTCTCCTTTTTCTAGGTCGTTTGTGGTTCCAAATAAATTTTAGGATTGATTTCCCTATACCTGGGAGGTATGTTGGTGGCAGTTTGATAGGGATTGCATTAAATCTGTACAACAATTTTGGGAGTATAGCCATCTTCACGGTGTTGGATCTTCCTCTCCAGGAGCATGGAATATCTTTCCATTTTCTGAAATCCTCCATAATCTCTTTTCTTAGGGTGTTGTAATTTTCAGTGAAAAGATCTTTGACTTCCTTGGTTAAATGAATCCCAAGGTATTTCATTTTCCGCGGTGCTATTGTGAAAGGTATTGTTTCTATAGTTTCCCTTTCAGTGTGTTTGTTATCTGTATAGAGGAATGCTATTGACTTCTGCGTATTGATTTTGTATCCTGCTATGCTACTGAATTTCCCTATCAGTTCTAGTAGTTTCTTGGTGGAGTGCCCACTTTTGACAGGTGTAGACAAAGGAAGGGTTGTAGAAAGAAAAAATCATGATGTGTGTGTATAGACAATACAGTTGGGATAGATAACGCTGTGCTTCGACATAATTCTATGATAGGCAAGATCTGCACTAATGGTGGTTGGACAGGATATTATGTCGGATTTTAGTGCTATGGTCATCCACTAGGTAAATAATTACTGAATTTTTGATATAATTCAGCTATAAAAAAAAGATAAGTAAGCAACTACACTCTTAATTCACTGATAAGAGATATCTGCTAAAATAATACCTGTAAATATAATATCATGTATGCACCTTGTATAATACCAAAACGTTATGAAAACAGTTTGCAATGTATTAATTCATCGACTCTGTATGGTTAAGGTGTCTTGAAACTGTCTGATTGACATTTGTATTTTAATAAAATAAAAATAAATGGAAAAAAAAACAAAAACAAAGTGTCTCTTTTTTTTTTTTTTTTTTTTTTTTTTTTTTTTTTTTTTTGGTTCATTTTAACAGTTTTTTGAGCAAGAAGGAGAGTGGTGCAAGTTGGTCTATTGTGGCCACAAGCATTAACATTGCTTCTGCTTCGAAGCAAATAGTAGCTTTATAACCTAAAGTTGTCATTTCCTATTTTTCAACATTTCTATTCATGTCAAACTATCAAAATTACAGCTGAAATTTAGAAAAAATACTTTCATAAAAAAGGAAAGCAGCATTTTCCTGTTAAGATAATTATTAAAAATGACTTCTTCCACTATTCTCTAAGAGAGCACAGGCTTTATGCCCAGCGAGTGCAATATTTCTATTTCTTAGACACAAGGAGTTGGCTTGCAAGCTCTAAGAAAATTTTATTAAAGTCAAATAAGATCAAAGAACACAACAAAATGTTTTCAAAGGGATTTCTAAAAGAATAAAATTGTCAGCTCCAGGCGTTTAAACTTCCCGGCAGCTTGGCAAATAAACATCTCCATCTTAAGCAAAATTAGTCTGAGTTTTAAAAGATGTTTACTTTTACTCCCCCAAAAGTGGATTGTGGTAATTAAAATGTACTTTGTCGAAAATAAAAAAGATAATATTTAAGAAAAGTGCATTAAAGTAAAAAACAGTCTAATAAGTCCACTACAAAAAGCTACAGTGGCATTAAGAAAATTTATTCTTGTATGTTTTAAGGGGATCCTGGTACTAGTATAAATCCTTTCATTGTAAAATCAAAGAACAAATGAAAATAGCTATGGCATTCTATTGACATACACAAAAAAGATATTTAGTACAATATATTAAGTTAAAATAACAAGGGGAAGTTTTTCCTTAATTAGGAAATGCATGAACACAAAGTAAGATGGGAGTCGTTCTATGGTATCTGGTGATATGAAATCATGACCTGGGAAGTATTATCTACAACATAGAAAGAAGATATTAGAGCCTGAAATCTGAAGAGTAGAATATCATGAAGTGAAAGAAGAAAATGTTTCACACAAAGAAAATAGCATATGTAAAGTTACTGGGAGATTAGATGTGTGCTGAGCAAAGTACAAAAATGGGGGAAATGGTCAGATTGGACAAATAGAGCATTGTATGTGTTCGCCTTTTTGTCCAGCAACACTGAGAACTACTTGAGGTATTTCAAAGCTAGAACAGCAGTGGCAGAAACTTGTTTATTTGCAAAGCATTCCTCTGCATGCATTTGAGATTTAAAATTTTAAAATAGTGTGGGATTCTCTCAATTGCCTGGTGAAGGTTTAGAGATGACATAGCCATTTGAAGAACTACCCCTTCTAGATCCATTCGGCGACTACACATGAAAGAGGAAGCTTGGATCTCTTACTTGGTTAGAAACAGGGTATATTTATGGACAATGAAGTATAACCATGACCACCAAAATTAATGAATGACAAAATACCAGTGGAGACTATCTTCACAATTCTGACACTTTTATCACAGTTATACAACTGTTTTACTTCAAGTCATACCCAAGAATGTTCAATTAGATCACTCTGTGTGATCAAAAGTATTCAAATCTGTTCCAGAAATAAATGAACTCTGTCAGGTAACATTTCATGACCCTTTGATAAAAGCTCAAATTTCTGATCAGATGTTGAGATTCATTAAATCCAGACTGCACATACAGCCTCTTCCACTATTCTCTAAGAGAGCACAGGTTTCATCCGGGAAATGAAATGTGGGTTGGATAATAGTACAAATATTATCCTTCTGAGGCTATAATTGGGCTTCTGAAATCTTTTAGGATTTGGAAAATCATACTTGCAAATGTAATGTTGACAATTGATATACAAAACTGGCTTAAAATGACAGAAAGTATAAAATTTAAAGGGAAAATATACCTAAGAATCAATTTCAAAACAAATGTAATAAAGTGCTCTCAAAAAGCATGAGGTTACATAACCCATAAAATACATTACTTGTAAAACATACAACAGTTAACTTCTTTAATCTCTTTTGCCCTTTAATTCTCTGGACATATTTATATTTTAGACAAGACATCATATGACAGATTTGCTTCAAAACTTCAAAGACTGAGAGTATAATAAGATTATTTTGATGTAATTTTTCTGAAGTTGCTTTGTTTATTTCTTATACTCAGATAATAGATGGGCAGGATATAGGGCAAATTTATGATAGAAATCTGAATAATAGCTCTGAGCACACACACTTCATTACGCATCAGCATATATTCCTTACCACCCGCATACAGCCTCCACAAGCAAGCAACCTGAGTGCCTGTTTCTACCAGACACAGCTTCCTGCTGACATAGGCCTGCGTCCTCTGGTTGCTGGCCTGTGCTCTTAGCCTGTGGAGCGGCTAATGAGTCACATCACATGTTTCCTTGTGCCACAGGCTCCCTCTCCTATCGCTAATGATAAGCTGTCTTACTGCAGGCAACAGGCACAGTGAAAGAAGCTTTGGCTCTTCCTTTGGCAGCAGTAGGAGTCACAACTTTCTAAAATTTTATTTTGTCTTTTATTCATCATGAGGAAGCTATTTTAAAGTCCTTGGGCAAGATTAAAGGAAAGCCACCCCATGGCTTGTGTGGCAGCCACAAACACTAAACTAAATCCAAAAGACCACTGGAGCCTGAGGGCTGCACTGCAGCATATGGGCTTCTTCCTCTCGCTGCTTCTTAAGTACAATCAGGCAGCATTTCTGGGTTCAAGAGTTTGCTGATGAAAAGTGTGTTTCATTCTGCCTTCTGCATTTCATTGGCAGCCTGTCCTTCCCTGTGTTCTCTAGAACACACGGTTCTTTGTACCCTTGTGTAAGTTAAATTTATTCAAAGCTGAACCATGTTTTTGTACACTTTTTGAAAGTTCCATTTTAAATAAGTTTAGTAACTAAAATCAGAAAATGATAATGAAAAGCTTCTGCTATGATGAATCTATTCAGTGGAGGGAAATATTTTATAATTTCAAATTTGCTCATTTATTAAGATTCCTTGCATACAATATTAAAATATTTTGGTGGTTGGTTTTCGATCCACTTTCGTTTTATGTAGACATAAAATATAAAGTCCTAAAAAGCTATTATTTAATTATATAATTAGCCACCAGAACAATTTTGTATTTCTTCTTCATATACTACACATTCAAACTGACAGCTGGTAAATAACTTTAATCTTAAAACTTTCATGAAGGGCCCACATGATAGTTAAGTAGACTAAGTTCCTATTTAGGCAAGCACGGGGACTAGGGTTTGATCCCTGGAACCACATGCTGTGCTGGCCCCACCACCGGATGCACTGAGCTGGAGACTGAGACCAGGTGTGGTAGTGCAAACCTGTAATCCCAGCACTGGGGAGGCTGACAACAGGAGCATAACTATGACTCTGAGCTGCTGCATAGTGAGACCCTGAAAAAAATTTTTAAAAAACTCACCTGATAATTTTGAATTTTGCACTACCTGAAAATCATATACTTAAAACCCAGTCTCATAGCCAAGTAGGACTTTATAGAAGAAATTCAGGGTTCTGAATGCTGAAACACTTTTAGTGTTGATTGCAGAGTGAAGTCACATACAAAATTGAGAGGAAAGTAATGCATAAAAAGTATTTTCTTTCCTACCCTTCTTACACTATTCCCTCATAGCTTATAACAGATATTTGCAAACAAACTAATATCAAAATAAGCAGCTAGGCCATGCAGTATAATCATATCTTAACCATATGAATACTTCTAGGTTAACTAGCTCTGTGCCCATTTCAGTGTGCTGTTCAGATTCTTCAATGCCACCTTTTAAGTAATTTGGAGGAACATACAGACACTTTAAAGCATTCACCTATTTTCTTTCCCTGGATTGCTCAAAAGGAAAGACCTGGCACAACAAAGCTATGTACTTCACCAAGATGTGGTTACTTTTGGTACCAATAAGTAATCAAATGCACCATTGCACTTGTGCTTTTGTAAGTAAATTTGAGTCTTCAAAAATGCAACAATTCCAAAGCCAATGTTAAGCAAACCATGCTTCAAGGCTAAAGAAACTAACCAAGGACATATTAGTAAAAGATACCCTTAAAGTGTGTATCTAATTTGAGAGTATTTGTACAAAAAGTAGAGTGATTTTTTTATAAAGATAGTTGATTTCTCTTCTATAGAGATTCCTTAGTGATGCAGCACAGTACCAGTGGAAACAAAGGCTTAGAGGGATGGCGGGCTAGAACATAAAGGATTCTATAAAAAGAAAACAAAAATAAGCAAACAAACAAAACTACAAGTGCTCTCCTAAAATAAGAAGACTCTATGATTAATAAACCTTACTATTTAGCAAGGATGTTTTATACAAAATAAATTAATGGCAATTCCCCCAAATAAGTACTCTGCATCTTTGTCAATTTTCTAAATAAAAAAAGTAATCAAAATGCTATCAGATATAATTAGCAGTCTGCAAAGTCTAATCTTTCCTGATTGATATGCAATAAAGTATATTCTGAGCATTCTTTCCATCACAGCTCTAGTCCTCATGGTTTAAATATGCACACATTTACATAAATTTAAATAGCACAAGCATGGTCATTTAAGAATAATTTGAAACATTGGATAGTAAATCTGCATATAAAATGTAGGGAGAAACCTACATTACTATATGTTCTCTTCCTTTCTCAATTTTTTTGAAGATACAATCCATTTTTCAGTATATTAAGAATAATCTATTAAACACCTACATAGCCATTAAAGAATAGAAGAAGAAATATTAAACTCTACATCTCATATGTATTCTCCAAACACTATCTGATCACAAAGGTAGAGTATATTTTCAAATAAACAGGCCAATGTGTGTAGTGTAGGACTTAATGCTATTTCTTTCAACTCTGTGACTAGTCTGTGCTGATCTCTTTTTATGGCTTCAAGTTAAAGAAGTATGGTAGTAATTTTGCATAGATGAGATGCTCATTAGAGGGTTCTACTTAAAGGAATGATAATTAGCTGAGTTGATCCAGAATTTGGGCTACAAAATGAGAGCAATGGCCAACTAGAAGAAGAGGAAAAAAGAAAGTCAATTTAAAGGATGAGAGGTTTATTTTGGCTCAGAGCAACAAGGCATGGTCCAAGGCAGGAAGAGCAAAGCAGAGGACATAATAGCTAAGTTATGTTCAGTCATAATAGCTAAGAAGAAGGGAAAGAAGGTACGAATCTGGCATAAAGGACCTGTCCTTCCAGATCAGACTCAACCCCCTGCCAGGTCTGCAATGAACTCACTAATCTACTTATGAGTGAGCCTAACAATTGAATGATCCAATCACCTTTCAAAGATAGGATAATTTTAGGGAACATTTTAAGCCTAAAACATAACTTACGTGTTAATCTGTTGGGGAGGGAGAGTTAAAAAGCACTCTAGATTTGGTGGCTTATAAAGGGTAAAAATTTAAAAAAAATATTTGTTCTATTTATAAAGGCTGAAAATCTGAGGCCAGAGAGGCAATATGGCTGTATTGTAGTAAGGGTCAGGTTCAATATGCTGGAAACCATCTTATATTCTAAAATAGAACAAAGAAAGCTAGAGGACTCACTAAGCTCTCTTTTGCAAGGGGTCAAATCTTAAGAAGGCTGTGAGCCTCAGAACCAACTTCTCTTGCAAAGAACTCATCTCTTATTATGAGTTAGAATTTCAGTATGTGAATTTTGAGAGGACACAAACATCTGAAACAGGTACTTGTGTCTAGTAGGGCTGGTTTCTGCACTCCTGAGGCTGCTCACCTTTATTCATTTTTCCAAGTCCTCTACCTCCACCTTTTTGCCCTCCCATTTGCTCCATCAAAGGTTCAGAAGGGCCCCCTGGACCACCTGATCTTCCTCCAGCAAAGTCATCTCAGTCTATGGCATGGCCACCGTGGAAGCCACTTCTGTCTCCAGCACGGTAGGGAAGAAGACTTGGTGGAATGGGTGTTAGAGAGCAAGGTGGCTTCAGTAAGCCTGGTGGACCCATGTATGAAGGACCAGATCTTGATCTAGGCCCTTCCATAGATGCTGAAGAAGTCTCTGACAACAGTAATTTATTTACAAAGACTAAGTGACAATGTGACACTTGATTACCTGGCAGATTTATTTAAGCAATGTGGGGTTAAGATTAACATGAGAACTTGGAAACCCTTGATCCACATCTACCTTGACAAGGAAACAGGAAAGCCCAAAGGTGATGCCATGGTGTCCTATAAAGATCCACCAACTGCCAAAGTTGCTGTGGCATGGTTTGATGGGAAAGATTTTGAAGAAGCAAATGCAACATCTCCCTTGCTTGGAAGAAGCCTCCAATGAACAGCATGTGAGGTGGCACGTTGCCTGGTGAGGGCAGAGGGATTCCACGACATCTCCATGGAGGTCCAGGTGGCCCAGGAGGTCATGGAGACTAATGGGTTTCATGAGACATTGTGGAGGAGGCAGAAGAGGCTTACCTCCAAAAGGCTCCTTTGGAAAGCCTTCTGGAGGAGGAAATGTCCAACATCAGCAGGAGATTGGCAATATCCCAATATGGGGTTGGAAAGCACAACTTTACCTTGAGAACAGAATGAAACCAGTGTAAGATCCCCAAACCTGAAGGCTTCCTCCTACCACCCTTCCCATCCCCTGGTGGTGATCATGGCAGAGGTGGACCTGGTGACATGCAGGGAGGAAGAGGAGCCCTCATGGGCCATGGAAATCATAATGGAATCATCACAGTAAGATAAATTTAAATAACACATTGGCCAAACAAAACAGGCCAAATCAAATGGAGAACTGCTGTCATTCATATCAGATGTGAATAAGGAGATTTTGCACTACAGATAAACATCAATAAAGGCAATAATCCAGATGTGGGTAATTGTAAAGATATGAAATAAATCTGGTTGTACGTGCCTGTAATCCCAGCACTCGGAGGTAGAAGCAGGAAGGAGAATCATTAAGAGTTCAAGACCAGCCTGGTCTACAAAGTGAGCTGATGACCAGCCTAAACTGCATATTGATTCCCTGTCTCAAAAAGACAAAAACACAGTTAAGTGAATTTGTTATAGTGCTAGGCTACATTCAACAGCAGTGTGGCTTTTGAAACCTCACAGAGAAACACAGAAAGAAGCATTTGGGAATTTGGTCTTCAACCTATTTAGCCTTTATTTTGTATATTCTTTTAAGCAGGAAAGGCTTCTTTGTAGGTACACAACTTTGCCATCAATGCTCATATCTCAATATGAGCTGCCCAGTGAGTAACTTCTTGAACTCTTATTTAGCTTATTTCTTCCTTGTCATTAGTGTACCACATGTTTCTTGATAAGCTATTTTTAGTGAGATTCGCAGATGAGCACATGGAATGTAATAAAACAAAAGTGATGGAGGTCAAATTTTCTTACAGGTTATTGTAAATTTTCAGAAGCTAAAGGCACAGCAATGCAATATTAGCTAAAGGCACCAGAATACAATATTAGTACTATAATACTAATAAAAATATAATCAGGTTTAGAAAAGATTGGGTGAGATCAGTTTTGTTACATTATCTCTTTTCTTTCAAGTTAGTATAGAAAAGTGTAGAAATGATTGTAAAGGAAAGTAAAAGGACTTTACATAAAGTAATATAAAGTCAACTGAAATTTCTTGTGCACATACACCAATTCCCTATTGTCAAAGAGATCTATGTGTACTGGAAAAATGTATTAAGAAAAGTCAAGAAAAAAGGAAGAGAAGCATTGTATTTCTCAGTATATATTTATTTATTTTACTCAACCTATTGAAATTCAGTACAATTTGTTGATTATAGTTTCCATAATGTCTGAAA
This sequence comes from Ctenomys sociabilis, assembly GCA_004027165.1. Taxonomy (NCBI): domain Eukaryota; kingdom Metazoa; phylum Chordata; class Mammalia; order Rodentia; family Ctenomyidae; genus Ctenomys; species Ctenomys sociabilis. The sequence continues at coordinate 27,765 of PVKA01015033.1, forward strand.
CCAAGGGGAAAAGGAGACAACCTAAACTGATTTTTCTCTTCCCTGCTCTCTAGCTTTCACTAAAACATATGTGGTTTTAAAGAACTACACAACCCTGAAGCAAGTTTAGACAGAAAAGATATGTGAATAAAATGGCAGAAAAGAAATAGCAGAAGGTTATATCTCATTGATAATATTGCAAGGAAGTTTTGACAGTAGACTGGAAAATCTCATCTTTTATAACTTGGAAAGAAAATAACCCTGTGAAACACATAAGCCTATAATTATTTTATTGCTAATAGAACATAATTCCTAATTTATTCACAAACTACAGTTGTTTAACTTAGGTAATGAAAATAAAAACATGTTGGATTTGAGTTTCTTCCTGTCATAAATAATTTTCCTTTAGTGTTGGTCATTAGCTTAATATCACAGCTAAGGTCAATACTGACATCTAATTCACTGGATTATTATAAGAAGGAAAGAAGAATAGTTCAATTAGAATAGTTCTTCTACTGGTCTTGAAACCTGAAATCTCTGAAAAGGTAATAGCAGAAGTGAAAACAGCAAATGAATGAGGCTTTAGAAAAAATTAATAAGAAATAATTTCTCAGATAATTACAGAGTTGGTGACTATTTTGAAAGTCATGCTTACTGACTCTACAGCAGGTGTAGATTGAAATATAGAGGAGTACAGGAAAATGATAGAAACTATGAACATAGGAAAAAATTATAATCCAGTCAAACAATGAAAAACAGATATGCAAGAGATTCAAAATTCTATTGAAAGTTTATGAAACACTATGAATCAATGTGAGAACAGATTCTCAGATATAGCAGATGGACAGAAAATGAATGCTATTAGAGAAATGAAATAATCACCTAAAAATGGAAGCCCATCAAAATCATAGCAGACATCAACAAAAATTCTTGTTCGGATAGCTCAGAGTGTAATATTTTGAGCTCTTAAACAACTCCCAACCTAGCTTGAGGTGCCTCAAAAAATGTTGTTCCATGACAAAAAAAAAAAAAACACTTAAAGAAATTCATGAACATCAAACCAGCATACCAAAATGTTTATCTGACATTCTTAAAAAAGATACAACTTCATCAACTCCATCAGAATGACTCTACCAGGGAAGGCAAGCAATTAAAGAGCTGAGAGGAAAGAGTCAACAACAGGAAAGCAACATGACAAAGGTAAATCAATACATGTAATTTATTACCACAAATGTTAATGGCCTCAATTCACTAAAAGAACAAACTGACAGATTAAGAAGCAAAATCTAACAACATGCTGCATAGGTGAAATACATGTATTTCAAAAGGAAATTCAAGGACTGAGTCAAAGGATGCAAATCAATATTCCATATGAAAGAAACATAGAAAATAGAATGGTTAGCTTTTCTATTTGCAGAATAAGTGGATTTTAAGGAAAAATTGATTAAGAGAGTCAAAGAAAGTCACTACATCGTAGTGAAGGGAACAATCCAAGAAGAGCTAAGAATTATATATATATATATATGAGTCTGATCTATGTAGTGAGACCCTGTAATCCAGGTAGACACTGCAAATTATATATATATATATATATATATATATATATATATATATATATATATACCAAATACTAGTGCACTCAACTGTATAAAACAAATATTAGTGGACATGAAAAAATCAAATAATATAGGGCTGGCCTGATAGCTCAGCAGACTAAAGCATCTGCTTAGAGCACGGAGGCCAGAGTTCGATCCCTGATGTACTTGTGCCGACGCCATCCCCAGGGTGTGCTGAGAGGGCACTTGAGACTGGGCGTGGTGGCACATACCTGTAATCCCAGTGTTTGGCAGGTTGAACAGGAGAATCACCATGAGTCTGATCTATGTAGTGAGACCCTGTAATCCAGGTAGACACTGCAAATAGAGAAAAAAAAAGCACTAGTACAATTTTAATGAAGGACCTCAGTACACCACTGTCATAAATGCACAGGTCAAGTAGACAAAAAATTAGCAATGAAACATCAGAACTAAACCAAAGAAATGAGTTAGTTGATGTCTATGAATATTCCATAGTGCAATATCAGAATACACATTCTTCTCAGTTGCAAATGGGTTTTCTCAAAAAATAGAGAACGTATTAGCTCATAGAGCATTCTTAAGTAAATGTAAAATAATTGAATTTATCCCATGCATACCATTGGGTCATAGTGCAATGAAATTGGAAATCAATGATAAAGGAAACCACAAGAATTTTATGATAAACACATGGAAATCAATTAACAGCCTCCTTAAAGAAGACATTAGACAGTTTTTCCAGTTATATGATAATGACAATAAAACATACAAAATGTTATGGGAAGCAATGAAAGCAGTTCTATGAGACACTTATAATGGTAAATTCTGATATCAGGAAAACAGACCAAGCTCAAATAAAACATTTAGCATTAAAACTGTATCTTTTGGAAAAGGAAAAGCAAGTCAAGCTCAAAACTCCTATGAAGGAGGAAACTAAAGACTGAGAATAAATTAATGCAATAGAGACTAAGAAAAGAGTATAAAAATAAATAACTCAAAGAGTTGCTTCTTTGAAAGACTAAACAAAATTGACAAAACCTTGGCCAACCTTTTCAAATAAGGTATGAAAGGCTAAAATCAATGAAATTAGGAATGAAAAAGGTTAATCAATCTTGTAGAAGTATGAAAGATTATCTTTCCCTACTTCTAGAACCTATATTCTAATAGAAAATGCAGAAAAAAATAGGCCAAAGCTGAACCAAAAGATATAAAAATCCTTAATAACCCAATATGGGTCAATGAAATTGAAGATATAATTAAAATCCTACCAACAAATGAAAGCCCAGAACCTGATGGATTCACTGGTGAATTCTATAAGAAATTGGAGAAAACTTATTACTACTTCCTTCAAACACTTAATGAATTTGAAAGGAAAGAAATACCCCCGGATTCCACATTTGGAAGCTTCCAGTAATTACCCAGATAGAGTCCTATAGGCTTCCCACAGTCTGCCAAAGTTCTTAAATGGTGACAGGACAGCTCCACACCTGCTCAGGCTGGACCTACAGATCGTAGCACTCCCACATCCTTTGGGCCACTCAGAGCACTCCTAAGTTCTTTTTTACTGTTATTATTATTTTTATTGAACAACAAATAGCAATGACACAGTTTTAAGACAAATTAACAGGACAGATTCGACAAATCAATATATTGCAAAATGTTTTTGTAATGTTTCAGTGTCATACAAGGTGCATATATGATATTGCACTTACAAGCATTATTATACCAGATGTCTCTAATCGGTGAATAAGGAAAGTGAAGCTATAGACCTATCTTATTTCTCTACAGCTGATTTAAATCACAGATGTAGCAATTAACACCCTCTACCTTGTTATCTCCCCAGTGTGTGTGCATACTACTAGGAGCCAACATAATATCTTGTCCAACCACTGATAGTGCAAAGCTTGCTTCTCATAGAATTATGCAGAAACATGGGATATTTATCCTAACTGTAATGTTTATTTATTTATTTTTATTTATTTATTTTATTTTATTTCATTGAAGTACAAATATCAATGAGACGGTTTTAAGACATCTTTACAAGACCTATTCAATAAATTAATACATTGCAAACGGTTTTTATGATGTTTTGGTATCACACAAGGTGCATACATCATATTATACTTACATTATTATAGCACATGTCTCATCAGTAAATTAAGAGAGGGTAACTGTTTACGTATCTTATTTTTCATAACTGAATGATATCAAAGATTGAATAATTAATAATTTCTACCTTGTTTTTCCTAGTGGTTGTCCCTAGCACTAGAAGCTGAAATAATATCCTATCCAACTATTAGCGCAAATCTTGCCTCTCATAGAATTATGTAGAATCACGGTGTTATCTATCCCACCTGTATTGACCATACACACACATCATAATTCTTCCTTTCTATACCCGTTCCTTTGTCTATACCTGTCAAAGACTGGCACTCCATTGTCATTCAATCAATTTAGATGCCTGAACTCGACGACACAATCCAACTCAGTCCAGCATTTCACAACAATATCATCCAAGTGGATGAGTCATGGCCAATGCTTGACCAGTTTGCTCTCTGTGAGAGCCTGAGAGAAAGTTTTCTCTCCATGTGACTCTCCCCAGGCACACTACAGAATTTCAATCTCTTTCCTCTGTGGCTCCATAATCTCCTTGTTCAGAAAATTTGGGGATCAACTGAGTTTCATCATGTTGTAGTACAGTTTCTCCTATGTCCTGAGTATTCGCTGACCTTGAAAGGCTAGGGCATGTTGGCTAGGCTTGCGATTCTTCTATTTCTCCAATTTTGATGTGTGAACTCAGGTTGTTAGCCATCTAGAAGAAAAGCTGATTAGTATCCTGAAGCATATCCCATTCACTTTGCTTATCTGACTGAATTGTTTTTAGTTGTTGTTATACATTTCCATTTGTATTTCTTCCTTTCACTTCTTATACTAGGGAAACGATATCATATTTACGCATGTGTGATTGGTTTATTTCACTTATGAGTATATGTTCAAGTGGCATCCACTTCAATATAAATGCTTCAAGCTTATCATTCTTAATAGCTGAGTAATACTCAATTATATAGAAATACCACACCTTTTTCAACCATTCCTCATGTGATGGGCATCTTGGTTGTTTCCAAGATTTTGCTATCACACACCGCACTTCTATAAACATATATACACATATATCACTATGATAAAATGTTTTGAGTTCCTCTGGGAAAATTCCCAGTAGGGGGATGGCCAGCTTGAATGGGATTTCTAGTCCTACTCTTTTCAGGAGTCTCCACACTGACCTCCACAATAGTTGTACCAGTCTACATTCCTACTAGCAGTGGAAAAGTGTTTCCTTTTCCCCACAACCTCTCCAACATTTGTTGTTGGTTGATTTCCTTATGATAGCTATTTATTCTGGAGTGAGATGGTATCTCAGTGTTGTTTTTATATGCATTACATGGATGGCTGGCAATGTGAAGCATTTTTTCGTGTATTTATTCGCTTCTTTAAGCGAAGGGTATATTCGTCTCAGATGCCCATTTCTGAATTGGGTCTTTAAACTTGAGGGCCCTGTTATATCTTAGTTCTTTATATACTCTAGACAGCAGACCTTTGTCTGATTGGTTTTTAGTTAGGATTTTTTCAAAACTTGCGGGTTCTCTTTTCACTCTGTTGATAATTTCTTTTGACGTGCAAAAGCTCCTCAAGAAGAGTTGATCCCAGTTGTTGATTCTTTCAAGTGCTTCCCGTGCGAATACATGTTTGCTCATGAACTCTTTACCTCCCCCTATGTCTTCAAGAGTTTCTCCTACTTTCTCTTCCAGGAGATTGAATGTTTCTGTCTTGATGTTTAGAATTTTAATCCATTTTTACTTTAACTTAGTGCATGGTGAAAGAGCTGGGTGAAGTTTTAGGTTTCATCATGTAGAAAGCCAAGCTTTCCAGCACCATTTGTTAAAGAGGCTACTTCCAATAAGTATGATCGGCCCATTTGTCAAAGATCAGATGGCAGAGTGTTTGTAGATGCTTCTGCACCTTCTAATCTATTCCATTGATCCTAACGTCTATTTTGTTGCCAATACAATGTTGATTTTACCATGGTGGCTTTGTAGTATAATTTCAAATCAGGAATTGTGATGCCTCCTGCCTTGTCTTTATTGGCCAAGATTACCTTTGCTATTCTAGGTCATTTGTGGTTCCAAAAAAATTTTAGGTATGATTTCTATGTCTGGGAGGTATGTTGATGGCAGTTTGATAGGGATTGCATTAAATCTGTACAGCAATTTTGGTAGTATGGCCACCTTCACGATGTTGGTTCTTCCTATCCAGGAGCATGGAATATCTTTCCATTTTCTGAAATCCTCTATAATGTCTTTTCTTAGGATGTTGTAATTTTCCATGAAAAGATCTTTGACTTCCTTGGTTAAGTGAATCCCAAGGTATTTCATTTTCCACGGTGCTATTGTAAAACGTATTATTTCTACTGTTTCCTTTTCAGTGTGCTTTTTACCTGTGTAGAGGAATGCAATCGACTTTTGAGTATTGATTTTGTATCCTGTTATGGTACTGAATTTCCCTTTCAGTTCTAGTAGTTTCTTCGTGGAATTTTTGAGGTCTTCCAAGTAAAGGATTATGTCATCTGCAAATAGTGATAACTTAACTTCTTTACCTATCCTTATTCCCTTTATTTCTCAGTCTTTTCTAATGGCTGTTGCAAAGGATTCCAAGACTATATTGAATAGGAGGGGTGATAGAGAACATCCTTGTCTTCTACCTGATGCAAGAGTAAAAGATTTCAGTTTTTCACCATTTATTGTTATAATAGCATTTGGGTTGTCATAGACGGCTTTTATCAAGTTAAGGCAGAGTCCATTTTTTCCAGTTTTCTCTACGACCTTGACTATGAATGAGTGTTGGACTTTGTCAGAACTTTCTCTGCATCAATTGAGATGATCATGTGGTTTTCAGATTTCAGTCTATTAATATAGTGTATTATATTCATAGATTTTCAAATATTGAATCATCCTTGCATCCCTGGGATGAATCCTACCTGGTCGTGCTGTATGATCTTCTTGATGATTTGCTGTATTCTATTTTCCAGGATTATATTGAGTATTGTTACATCTATGTTCATGAGGGAAATTGGCCTGTAGTTCTCCTTTTTAGTTGTGTCTTTCCTGGTTTTGGAATCAGTATTATACTTGCCTCCAGAAATGAATTTGGGAAGACTTCTTCGTTTTCAATTTCAATGAAGAGTTTGTGGAGTGTAGGAATTATATCTTCTATAAATTTCTTGTAGAATTTAGTTGTGAATCCATTAGGACCTGGACTTTTCTTTGTCAGTAGGCTTTTTATTATGTTTCATATTTCATTGTCTGTTATTGCACATTGAGAGTTGTTATATCTTCTTGGATCAGTTTTGGTAATTTGTGCCATTCAGGGAATCTGTACATTTCTTCTGTGTCTTCTATTCTGTGAGCATAAAGGTTCCCAAAATAACTATTGATAATCTTCTGAATTTTTTCTGGGTCTGTGGTGATTTCACCCTTTTCATTCCTTATTGCATGTACTTGAATTTTTTCTTGCCTCTTTTTGATGAAGTTCTCTAGAGGGTTATCAACTACATTTAGTTTTTCAAAGAACTAACTTTTTGATTCGTGGATTCTTTGAACTGTTTTCTTCATCTCAATTGAATTAATTTCTGCTCTAATGTTTATGATTTCTTCCCGACTTTGTGCTCTGGGTATCATTTGTGCTTCTTTTTTCTTGTTGTCAGAGATGCAACATTAGGGTGCTAATTTGATCCCATTCTGTTTTCCTGATGTATGAGTTCATACCTGTGATTTTCCCTCTAAAAACTGCTTTCTTCGCATCCCATAAATTCCAGTAAGTTGTGCTTGAATTTTCATTGAATTGTAGATATTGTTGAATTTCTTGTTTAATTTCTTCTCTGACCCGTTGATTGCTGAATAGGATGTTGTTTAAATTCCATGAATTCAGCATGTTTTTCTGGTTTATTTTTTCATTTATTTCCACTTTCATTGCACTGTGTTCAGATAATATGCATGGGATAATTTCTATTTTCTTGCATATACTTACACATGACCTCTGGACTAGTATGTGCTCTATTTTGGAAAATGACCTGTGTGCAGTAGAAAAAAATGTGTATTCAGGTGTGTTGGGTGGAGCACTCTGTATATTTCCACCAGGTCCTTTTGTTCCAAGCTCTGGTTCAGTTCTGCTACTTCCTTGCTAATTTTTTGTCTGGGTGATCTACCTTTTTGAGATAAGAGGGTGTTAGGGTCTCCTGTTAAGATCGTGATCTTAGACATTAAGTTTTTCATGTCCATTAATATTTGTCTTAGATACTTGGGTGCTCCTGTGTTTGGTTCATAGATATTTATGAGTGTTACCTCTTCCTCTTGAATGTTTCCCCTGACCCATATATAATGGCCTTCTTTGTGTCATTTATCATTCTTGGTTTGAAATTGAGACTGTCTGAGAACAGAATTGCTACTCCTGATTTTTTGTGAGATGCTGGGGCATGCAGTATTTTTTCCATCCTTTGACTTTGAACCTATGAATGTTCTTTTGAGTTAAGTGTGTTTCTAGTATACAGCATATTGATGGATTTTGTTTCCAAATCCACTGTTCCTGTCTATTTCTCTTGATTGGTGAATTGAGTCCCTTTACATTGATGGTTATAATTGGAATGTGTTAACTTATGTTTGTCATGATATTTATCTGCTTCTGTTTACTCCTTTGTATCATGTGTTTAATTGTCTGTCCTGTTTAGTAGGTTACCCCTGTTTTCATTCATCGAGTTCTGGTCATTGTGGTCTATCTCTAGAACAAATTTTAGGAGGCTGTGAAGTGATGTCTTTGTCATCATGAAATTCTTTAATTGTTCTTTGTCGTGTAAGTTTTTCAGTTCTCCATCAAACTTGAAAGAGAGTTTTGCAGGTTATCATATCTGGGCTGGAATTTGTTTTCGTACAGTACTTGAAGAACTCTGCTCCATGCTCTCCTTGCCTTCATAGTTTGTGTGGAGAAACTGTAATTCTGATGGGTTTTCCTTTGAATGTGATCTGCTTCTTCTCTCTAGCAGCTTTCAGTATATTATTTTTGTTTTGGATTTCTGGGATCTTGACTGTTATATGTCTCGATGTGTTTTTACTTGGGTTGAAGTTATTTGGTGTTCTATATGCTTCAGTTGCCTGAATGTTGGATTGTTTCTTATATTTGGGAAATTTTCTGAGATTATTTCTGCCCATATTCTTTTTATATCATTTGTATTTACTCCTTCATTCTCATTTATACCTATTAATCTCACATTGTTCATTCTGGTGTCATCTTTCAGCTGATGGATTATTTTTTCCTGCATTCTCGTTGTTTTTAAAAGATCCTTTCTCAACTTTTCACTAGTTGCACTGGCGTCTTCAAGATCTGCAACTCTGTCTTCTCTTTCATTCAGATGGTTTTGAAGACTTGTCATTGATATTTTTAGTCCTTCTATATCTCTTTGACTCTGTTACATGCATTCTATTTTTTTTCTGTATTGCTCATTCAAGGAATCTGTCATATTCTGATCTCTTCAATTTTTTAATCCATGTTCTTTAGAGATGTTATTAATTCTTTTTCTGAAAAGCTTCTTCCAAGTTGGGTGTCCTCTGTATATTTTGTGCCTTATTTTTGTATTTCAGATGCTATGATTTCAAAGAATTCTTTTTTTCAAAGAATTCTTCTTTGATTTCAGACATTATCTGCTTTGAGTTCCTCATGGCCTTTCCGCTATTGTTTCTTTGCTTCAGATGCTATTAATTCATACGTTTCAGCTGAAACGGTGCTCTCTGCCCTTGTTCTTGGTGAGCACTGGTTTTTCTGGATCTGATTCTTTATTTTAGATACTATGTATTCAGATATTTCTTTTTTATTTGAGGAATTACTTCTCGTCTGATTTCCCCTATACATTTCTGCTGTTGTTCCTTTGCTGCTGTATCTTTTAATTTATTAATGTCAGCTGAGCTACTGTCCTCTGCACTTTCTGGCATACTCGAGTCCTGAAACTGTGTTTTTCTCCTTGTCTTTGTCATTTTGTATATCACTGACTTTTGACTTTTAGTGTAGAGCTTTGGTGCAGCTATAACCTTAGAGTGTAATGAGATTCAGGTGCCAATCTATTAAGTTTGAGATTGTCCCGTTATGCCTGTCCTGTATCTAGCTGTTTTATTCAGTTCCTTTTTCTGCATCTCCTGTGGTTCCCCTCTGTTGGTTCCCTGGTCAGGAGATTACAAACCGAACCAGGATTCAGAGTGAGTAGTGAAAATTCCCACTCTCTTGGCTGTCTTTGTGGCGAGGATCCAGAAAGTTGCCAGAGTCGGCCCTGGTGTCTCAGGCATGTTGCTCTCTAGGTGGGCGGTCCTGGGCTTTGATGGGTCTGCTGGACTCCCAAAAGTATAGTGGATGTTCCCATTCACCGGTTAGGCTGTATCGGGTTCGGGGCCCCAGGCCACAACTACAGAAGGCTGGGAAACGTTCCTCTTGTGTTGCATGCTTGGTGCCGTCACTCACAGTCTGTGCTGCACTGGGTGTTGGGGCATGGGATGGAACTGGCATCCCTGGAACATGTCCCTCTGTTGCGACCAGCCTGGAGATCTCACTCCAGGCTGAACTGCCCTGGGTCTGGGGCTATGGGGTGGACTGGCAATCACTGGGAAATGTTTCTCTGGTGAGGCGGGCCTGTAGTTCTCACTGGCCAAGCTGTACTGGGTCTGAGGCCATAGGGGGTGTACAAAGGATTGCTGGGAAATGTCTCTCCAGCGCGGCGGCCCTGGAGCTCTACACTCACTGAACTTTGATGCACAGGGAGTCGAAGAAATTCCCACTCATTCAGCAGGTTTTAGGGCAGGGGATCCAGGGAGTTGCTGGTGAATGGGCCCTGAGGTTTTAGGCCCGTCAGGGGCTTGGAGGGCTTGGGGACGGGAATCCGGGTAGTGCGCATGGGAAGAAGCCAAATTCTGTCCTTCAGACTCACCACACACTCACAGATCTGGGAAGCCTGGTGAGTCAAACAAATTCCCACTCACTGGGAGGGCTGGGAGCTGGATGCTGGAGGCTGCTGTAGTGGGCCAGCTGTCTCAGGCTGGTCTCTCTGGCTGGGTGGGCATGGGCGGGATCCTCTCCTAAGTTCTTAAAAGACTTCAGCGGTACCTGCATAAACTCCACACCTGTGTGCTATGGATGAAGGAAGGTCAGAGCTTACCAGAGTCCTGTATGCTGCCCAGAGTCTACCAAAGTTCTTATATGACTCCAGGAAAGCACACCTATATGCACTGGGTCTATAGATCACACCTTTCCTGTGTCCTGCAGGTGACTCAGAGTCTCCTTAGTGTGAGAGCCTGAAAGACAAAAATGGAATCTGAAAGGTACAATAGACACTGGTAAAAGAGAATGAACTTATTGAAAAGGAAATACTCACTGAGTTGAGAAGAACAGGAGAACGGAAAGAGATTTATCTATGAATATAACCAGGATGGTTTGTACAACTGTACTGTGCATTTTTCCTGGTCTATGAAACTAAAGAAGCAGTTAATGCTTTAATTTGTTTCATCTCCTTTTTTCAACTGGTTTTTCTCTTAATTTCTTATATATTTCTATTTTTTTTAGTTTCTTCCTCCAATTTTACATGCATATATCTGGTAATATGAATAACTAGTTGGAATACAACATTGTGTATTACAAAAAACACTGTGAAATTCATATTACTTTGTTAAGTGACAATTTGTACCACTTACATTTTTTTGTTTTAATTCTAATTTTTACTCTCTTTAAAATGAAAAACAATTTTTTTTAGAAAAAAATACTCCCAGATTGATTCCTGGAAGCAAGGATTACCATGAAATCAAAACCAGTTATGAATCCAATTCCA
>PVKA01015033.1:39327-51131 GCA_004027165.1 Ctenomys sociabilis
TATATACACATTAGTTTTTCTCTTCTTGAATTCACATATATGTGTGAATATATATATATATATATATATATATATATATATATATATATATATGGCATATTAGGATTATAAGATTATTATCATAGATATATATTATTAAGATTACACACTGTGCAAAAAATAGGATTTATCCAGGAGACACAGTGATGTTTCAACACATGCAGATCAATAAATTGATACAACACATTCACGGAGTCAAGGATCAAAATCACAAGTGCCTCACAGTGCAAATTCAATTCCAACATGAGCTATTATAAGGACACCCACACAAAAGTGAAGAACTTTGTTGCTCTCTGATTTTGGGCCCAGCTTAGCCAAAAAGGGGCTTGGCAAGTGTTTGAATGGAAAAAAGAAAGTGAGGTTAGAGTATGCGTCTCTTTAGCTCCTTTCCTGTGCAGCAGCCAGAGATTACTTGTACCTTTAGCTAAATGTCACTGAATCTCTCAGGGTGTCGTTTGGTATATAACTTTATCTTATTTACCCAAATCCACCTCTGCCTTTGGTTCCTTCGACCATCAGGTGACTACAGTTCTGTTATTATGAGCACAGCAGTACTGAGGGATCCCATGTCGTCATCCCATGTATGTCTGCGCCTTGGTACAATAGTACACTCATTGAGTCTCCCTCTCATTTTCCTCTGTTGAGTGTACCTCTGATGTTGCTAGGCCCCTGACTAATACACAAGGTGACAGAAATCCCACTCACAATTGCTCTCTTTCCTTATGTTATATTATTTTGCTATTGATGTTAGAATAATATAAACTCATCCTTTCTTAAATGATATCAAGAATAGTCCTTTATATATCTTACTTGATTTATCCTTCTCATAGAAGAACAGTTTCTCCTCAATAGTGAAGATCATTTTCTATCCACATTCTAGTTCTAATTCTGATTTCAAATTACATATAATTTCATCTAGCTTTCAGATAAAAATAGATTGTCAAAGAAATTCTAACCAGGTTTTCATTTACTTATAAGAATACAAACTTAATGAATAATTAAGTTGTTCTTCACACAAAATAATAGATAATATAGAGTGTAAAACAATTAAATTTATTTTAATGTTCAAAAGTTTTAGTTTTCACTTATTCTTTAATATTCTTTCTTAAATTTTTTTTATGTATGTGGTACATGGTTTCACTATGCAGCTTAGATTTGTAGTGATATTTCTGTTTTAGCCTCCCCAGAATGGAGATGACAAGCATGCACCTCCAAGCCTAGTCTCAGTGGATGGCCCACCATGCAGTACTGATCCTTTTGCTTGCCAGGCTGGTGCTTAGATTACTAAGCTATTCCTCTGGCCCTTACTCTTTAATATTATATATATATATATATATATATATATATATATATATATATATATATATATATATATATCCCCAAAATTAGTATGCACTTTATTGTGTCAACTGAATGCAACTTTATGTATATATAATATATTATATACACGTATGTATTATGGAAATGTATGAAGTAATATAAAATACACTTACATTATAATATTGCAGTATATATCATAATTAAAATACATCAATTCTACTATTCTCATCGCAGATTTTTATTTTTTGTTCCATAGGCATATAAATGACTTACCTTCAAGTTTAACTAAGGTTTTTGTTTTATTTTGTTTTGTTTTAATACTGTCATACTTTTTGTGGCCTTCCTTTAACTGCTTAGATTTAAATGAACATTTGTTCAGCTCTGGAAGTACATGCACATTTTAAGCTTTCATTAATTTTATTCTGTTACAATGAATTTCTCTTATTTATATTGCATTAATCCTTTAAAATACATTTCTCATTGAAAATTCCCTTTTAAAAACAAAAACTATAGTTCACTTTATGTATTTTTTCATAATAATAGTACATGACAAAATATGAATACCATAGGTAAGTCTTCTTCAAATAATTGAGGCAATTATATATTTTAATTTACTGTATTATAATGTGTTTGACTGAATTTACATGATCATTTTCTGAACTCACATTTTGCATTCAGTTGACACAATGAAGTGTATACTAATTTGGGTTTTCTTTTTCTGTATTTTAGAGAAGGGTCTAGAGAGTATTCAAGGTCTCACTACTAGATGAGACTCAGTGATTCACCTGTTTACAGCCTCTAAGAGCTGAGATTACAGGTGTGCACCACCACACTCAATCTCAATTCCTGTCTCAGTGTTTCCCACGGGCAGGGCTGCCATGGCAGGCCAAGGGATTAAGTCCCCAGCCCCTATGCCTGCTTCTATGTGCTTTAATCTGCTGAGCTACTTGTCCAGCCCAATTACTAATTTTTTGTACTACCATTCTAATCTTATCTAATTCTAAAAATTCTTTCTTTGTTTTTGGCTTTTTTTCTGATATTTTTCCTCATTAGTTGGCCCTTTCAGATTCAGTCATTATGATCATTCTATGTTGTTTATGAAGAAAAATTTATCCAAAGATACTATCCATTACATTTCTTTTAAATGGGTTCTTTTTATAGTTTTGTTCATTTCTTTCTGTGACTTCTACTCACTCTTCTTTCTTTAATATTATTCATACTGCTCACTCTATCTCATTTCTTATATTAAGTCTGTATTATTAACAATCATGATTTCCCCACTTGTACAGTACAAATGAATAGACAACAGTGAATACAGCAACCATATCACTTGAATGCCATTCATGCAAATGTCACCAGAAATAAAGTTGGCAATGCTCTAATTTGGAAGCCATTTATTCCTTTCTTTTAAGATATCAGGTTCTGAACCGTGTCCCCTTAAAATTCACATATGAAAACCCTAATCTCCAGAATGATCATATCACGAGAAATTGTTTTGAGCAAGTTATTAAAGGTAAGTGAGCTCATCAGGTGGAATTCTTTCCCATAGTATTGGTGTTCTCCTTAGGAAAAAAGAGATCAGAGATGACCCTGATGACTACCGCTCCATCAGAAAGGACAGTGTGAAGGTGGTGGCCTGAAGGACCGCAAGAGAGCCCTAACCAGGAACCAGATCAGCAGATACATTGATTTTATTCTTTCCAGTCTAAAGAACCAAAAGAAAAATAGTTTCTGCTGTTTTTTAAAAAACTCCATCTATACTATTTACATGGCAACCTTAGCTGTGTAGGCGAAGAACATAGAAATGTGTAGACAAAGAATATAGAAACGGTATATTTAAATATATTTTTGTAAAATTAGAAAATTGAGATGGTTCAGTGAAATAAGTGCTTCCCTGGCAAACTCAACAGCCTGAGTCCAATCCCCAGTTATAATATATTATATATATAATTCAGTTATATAAATGTTATATATATAATTCAGTTATTTATTGAGATCAGAAATTTCTATCTCTGAATTTCTAAGATAGTATTTCTGTTTTACACAATTCTAATAATGAACTAAGGGCTAGATTGTATTATAATGTCTTATGAAGACTGGGCATGGTGGTACATGACTGCAATCCCAGCTCTTGGGAGGCTATAAACAGGTGAATCACTCTGAGTCCAGTCTAGTAGTGAGAACCTGAACACCCTGTAGACCCTTCCCTAAAATACAAATAAAATATTGCATAAATAAAATGTCATATAAAAGGAGCTATTTTTCAAATATAGTTTATCTTAACTGAAATATGGCCAATAGAACTATAGAGCCTCATTTTGAGATGAAATAGAATAGATGCAAAACAATGGTCATGTTGAATGAAATGTAATATTATAAAATGAAATATTTAATTTGTAATACCCTTATCTTTTAAAAAAATACAAATTTGAGTAAATTAATTTTGTATATTTTGTACCCCTAACATTTGAAATATTCCTTCTGAGCTGCTAATGAAAGGAGTAAGGGTCATAGTTTTCCATACTTACAATAGTTTCTATGAATGGAAGAAAAAAGAACTGTGGGTTTCAATTAACCACTCTCAAATATAATTTGAAAATAAGATTTTTGGTTAGAAGCATTTACTATACATGAAACAGTAATATTCAATAAAAGTATTCATAAATTCTAAGAATGTTAATATGACGATATAAACACTTGTAGATAAAATAAAATGTAAATGGAAACTAAGTGTCTACTCTGGTGGTAAATATATCTGATTATTTCACCATGAAGAATGTCCACTGTGTCTGGCATGAGATCAATGGATTAGCCAGTTCTTAGAACTTGGTACCACGTTGTTGAAAGCAATGGCTGTCACTGCTCTATCAGTGTGACACCATCAGTGCCCTTGTCAAGCAAGGTTTACTACTTCTTAAATTCATAGTAGCTTTTTTTTTTGTTTCATAATCTCATGGAAAAAGTACTGTGGCCTTTCAGTAAATAAAATATCATATATTGAGTAAATTATCTTATTCCTGTTTTACAAAGAACAACATAAATCTTATATTCTTTGCAATAAGTATTTTTCATCTGTTAGCAGTATTTTCTCTTATGGATTTACTCCACCTTTGCAAAATGCACACACTAATTATTTTCCTAAATATTATGCTTTCCTTCCTCTTTAATTCATCATAGAGGTAGCTCTTGTACTTTCTGAACCCAAGAAAACCATATTTGATAATTCAGTGTACTTAGTTTTGTCACAGAAAATAATAGAAAAAAAGAATTTTCTGTTAATTCATACCTGACCTTAAAACTCTTTCATAATACTCATTCATCCGCTTACTCTTTCTCTCCCTGTGCCTCTAAAATCTCTTCCACTGATTTATATAAGGTAAGAAAGAGCAGACAGTTCCCATGAGAGACTCAATATCAGGTAGCAGAAAAGAACTAATGGGAGAACCACTTTTGGAGCAGAGATTTCCAGTTCTCTCTGCTTAGGACTCACCTTGGGCTTTTCATAAGAGCAATACCATTGTATTGCATTACAACAAATAGTTGTATGTTGAATCTCCTAGAACTTTTAGGATTTTGTTTGTCTTTCAGCTGCTAAATTATTCCTTCTAATAGACTAAACATTCAGGCAAACCATTAGCTACTGCCCTTGGATTAATGCTGTTTTCCACGAACTATATGCCCTTCCAATTAAACTTGACAGCAAGATACTCAGTGAAGATTGGCCACAATGCCATAGGAGACAATTACAATATCACAGCAGTGAGTATAATGTGCAGTACAGATCCCAAAATGCTTCTCTTTAAATTAAACAGCCATACAAAATACCCCACAATCTGATGGTGTGCTGGGCATGAGGGTGGGGGATGTACTAATATTGATGGAACTGACTGTTACTCCTAATTTCTTTCAATTGTATTGAATGAAAAATAGCTTTATATATTGTTGACTGGTCGGTTACTCACTCTACACCAAGAAAAATATATTCCTAAAATATGACATATTTACTTGCGTGTAAGGGTTAGAATGTACTGTAGCTGTCTTACCAGTCCTTTCAGCAGGCTTTGTGAGGCTTCTCATCAACTACAAATTCTTTGAACATCTATGATTCTCTAGAAGGTCAATAGAGATGATAGATGTGCAAAAGCCTTCTTGTAGTGGCTTACAGATAACTCTCTGAGTCATTATGCAGTAAGTTAGATGGTTAACACGAGTATCATCTGGGAAGTATTAGAAGTCATGGTACCTGGGCCAACACCATACTAGTCACCTGCCTAGTTACCAAAGTTGTTACCTGCCTAGCCTACTGCATTAAGAAGTCTTAGTTCTTCTGTACTCGTGCTTGAGTTGGTACCAAATAAGTCCTTACTTCAGTGAAAAAATCTGTGTGTGATTGACATTATAATATATAAATACAACTGAATATTTGAAGAAGGGAAAATTATTAGGGTCATGAAACTATTCCAAATGACACTTAATGATAGATACATGTAAATAAGGATTTGTCAAAGCTCGTAGAAATTTCAAATGCAAATGCCAAATCTTACTATATGTAAATCCAATAAAAATCATGTAAGAGGTTTTGGAAAATAGGATGAGATACAAACAGTGATAAAAAGATCAAATATCTTACTATAAATTGAAATAAGCTTAATAAAGGCAGGAATAACACAGGGACAAAAAGCTAGCATAAGTAAAATTGTAAATAAGTAAAGACTTACGCTAACAAGCAAATGAGAAGTTGCCCAATAGAAGGCAGGTGAGAAGAGGGGAGCAGAGGAAGGAGAAATAAGTGGAATGAAGTAATGGAATATACAGGACCCTAATGACATCAATGAATGGAAACATGGTGCATCATAAACATAAGATTAATAATGTTAGCAAGGACAAAAAAATGGGGAAAGGGGATTTAAAGGCATAGGAAGGAAGGTAGGAAAAAGGGGGAATGGAGTAGGAAAAAACCAACCTGTTTTATATAAATTTATCCACTCCCCAAGATGATTATAAACTGCAAGTACTACAAACTTGTACTAGTAAAATGATAAATAAAAGCAAAATGAACCAGATATAAAAGTACTATGCCATAATTGAGAGTTTTCTCCACAATGCAAGAGTCATCAGTTCTGAAATGGCTATGCAAGTATACTGAATTTTAACATTTACAGATAAATGACAAAAGATGAAAGTCAAGTTTCTTACTTTATTATTTATTTATTTACTTGTTTTGGTATGGTTTGGCTTGGTTTTGCAGCACTGGGGTTTGAATTCAGGACCTTGCACTTGCCAGGCAAGTGATTATGCCACTGAGCTGCCTCCCCAGCCTTCAAGTTTTGACTTTATCTTTTTTTTTTTTTTGAGACAGGGTCTCGCTATGCAGTTCAGGCTGGCTTTAAGCTCACTTTGTAGCTCAGGCTGGTCTCGAACTCACATCAATCCTCCTGCCTCAGCCTCCCGAGTGCTGGGATTACAGGCATGCGCCACCACGCCCGGCTAAAGTTTTGACTTTAGAGGAAAGATTTTTTTCTTCTTCTTCAGAACCAGGAATTGAACTGAGGCCCTTCTGCTTGCCAGGGAAGCATTTATTCTACTGAGCTATCTCCCCAGCCTCCTAGAGGAAAGATTACAAACAAGCAATGAAAAAGTGGCCAAAACAATCAGAATGTGGTAATGAGCTAAAGCCACAGTCCAATGAAGAGTGTGGTTCCTAGACCAGCCCAAAGCATGTAAGCAGCCACCATAAAGTCCAAAATAATACTATTTATAACATTTCAGATTTGTATATTTTGTTAATAAACATTCAGCTTCCAGGAAGGCTTGCACTTTTCTTTAGACATAGACTTTGACATTAACAAATTAATTCATTGTCCTCTTATTGAGAAACAAAGCTAAGAAATACATTGAATGATAGCAACCATTTTCTGCAAAGATTCCCTACATCAAATCATACAATAATCTTAAGTTGCTGAAATCAAGTTATTAAAAGCCCATGAAAAGTATATATACATTTTTTTCCTAAATTAGAACTTTTAAAATACTTTTATGTGAAAATACAATGATTAGTCAAAAGATATGTAGTTTGAGTTTGGTTTGCACCAAATAAGTGAAAAATAAAACAAAAGAAAATAAATGTACTTACACAAATTTATGCCAAAATATATATTTATGTTAAAATATTCAAATATGTCCAAAATACAGAATATTAAATACTTTGAAGTATATAGGTGATAAAATATAATGATATTTAACATTTCAAATCTTTTAGAAATTAGTAAGGAAAATTATTCATGAAAAACATTGGAACCTTCCTGAAGTTTTAGACAATTCTACTGCATGATGTCTGGTGTCACTGGATTGATTGGATTCTATTTTTTTTTTTTCTGTATTTTAGGGAAGGGTCTACAGGGTATTCAGGGTCTTACTACTAAATTGGACTCATAGTGATCCATCTGTTTACAGCCTCCCAAGAGCTGAGATTGCATGTGTATACCACCATGCCCAGTGTCTCAGCCTTCCCAGGGGATGGGGCAGCACTGCAAGCCAGGGGATGGAACCCCAGGTCTCTGCTCCTGCTTGCAGGTGCTGTAATCTGCTGAGCTACTTGGCCGGGCCTTGACATTGGATTCTTTATAAAGCATATCATAAGAAGAAACATTATCAAAAAAAAATCAAATAGAAAATTACCACATAAGTGCCAAATTCCTTACTTAGTTATAATAGTTTTTCACATCAACAAATTGTACAACTCATCAAATACCAAGTACATGGCCAAATGCATTCATTTTAATTCTAACGCTAATTATCCAGTTTTTGTAGACCACATAGATTAAGAGCTTAATTTTCCAAGACTATTTTTTAATGTATTTGTTATCGGGCTTCCTTACACCACTCGGACTCATAGTGATCCTCCTTTTTCACCTTCCCCAGAGCTGGTATTACAGGCATGAGCCACCACGCCTGTGGGGTCGCCAGCTTGTCATACTCATGTTGGGGCCGGCACAGAACATGGTGCTAGTCATCAAAGCCCAGTCCCTACACTTGCCTAACCAAGTGCTTAGTCCTCTGAGCTATCTCACTCATGCTTGACTGTCAGAGATTATGCTTATGTTATTTACAGGTCACATTCACAAACAGCAAGAAAGAAAGCATTCTACCAATATAAAAAAACAGAACAGGTAGCATTGAGTGAAACATGTTATAATTATTCCTCTTTCAAAACATCAGTAGGACTGACCACAACCCCATGACATAACTTACTAAATCATTATCACAAACTATGCAGCATAATTCAAAGACTGACAATTATGTTTGCTTATTTGATATGACCACCATTGGAACCCTAACTTCAAATTGTTTTAAATCAAGAGGAACTGATAGCTTATTTTATTTACAAAGAGCAAAAATCCAAAAATTTATTTTTTTGTATTTTTAATATTTAGTCAGTGTTCATAAAGCAGCAGCAAAATTTTCAGCATCTGTTCTCACACCTCTATTTCTTATACATTCTTACCTTATATTTTTATCCTTAGGAAAGTAACATAAAGGTCTGATGTTTTTTTGATCCTAAAGATTGAATACATTATGGTTAATAACTTTTAACTTCCTCCTTTCTTAGAGTCAAATTATATATAATCTCTGAAAAATCTTATTTAACTACTCAAATATTTTCAGTTGGCATAATACATATATGATGCTCTATTTATCAGAAACTTTGAAAAGCACAAAACGGACATCTGTAGGCAATAAACACACAGCTTAGTGCTATGACATCCTACTCAAATATCCAGAAAATAATATGTATGTCTTAGAACAGTGTTTCTTCTCATTTATTTGACAATGAAAACCAAGCAATTATGAAGAGTAGAACATTTATTTCTACTGTTATATAACTCAGGAACTTTGATATTATACTTTGTCAGGAGAAGGTGAACAATTCATAAAACTGCAAATTCATAAAGTTTGATTCAAAAATACCTTGTTCTACTATTTCTTAATTATATTCTTCACTTGATACTTTTAAAGAATTAGGTTATACAGTTTTAGCTTCTGAGAAAAGAATTATAGGTTTTCTTAATTCTATACATTTTTTAATGAAATTCATCTTCATTATATTCTCCTTGTTGGGACAAAAATACATGACATACACAATTTAAAGGAGGAACAATTTATCTTAACTGATAGACTATAGGTATTTCAGTCCATGTCAGTTGCCTCCATGGCAGGACAGAATGGAACAAAATTATGTCAGAGGGCAAACAGTCCATGGTAAGGCAGTTAGAAAGTAGCCAACAATGAGCCTCCCTTTCCCTTTTATTTCATTCAGCTTAAAGCCTACTGGTTGGTGCTACCCACACCTCAGGAAAGCCTTCCCATTACCCACACCTACACTTATGCTTGAAAAGTCAATTGACTAGGTTAGTTTTTTTTTTTTTCTCTTTTTTTCTTTATTTTATTTTATAACAAGACAATTTTTAACTGATTAATAGGACAGTTTCAATAATTAATACTTTGTACATTTTTAGTGTTTTTTTCCATTTATTTTTATTTTATTAAAATACAAATGTCAATCAGACAGTTTCAAAACACCTTAACCATACAGAGTCGATGAATTAATACATAGCAAACTGTTTTCATAACGTTTTGGTATTGTACAAGGTGCATACATGATATTATATTTACAGGTTTTTTTATAGGTGAAATTAAAAAATATGGAACGCTTCATGAATTTGCATGTCATCCTTGTGCAGGGGCCATGCTAATCTTCTCTGTATCGTTCCAATTTTAGTATATGTGCTGCCGAAGCGAGCATGACTAGGTTAGTTTTCACATGCCTTTAAACCATATTCATAAACGTTTGGTCTAGCCACTTCCAAAAACTTCGACTTGTGAGTGCATGAAACTTGGAGGTACATCTAGATACTAATAATTGTGTTTCTTTGTACCATGATGGTACAGATAAAAAACACTAGAGTGTCATTCAAAATATACAGTAATGCATTAACAATGTGAATATGGATTGAACAATGTATCACTGGGTGATCATTTTTGTCCTTATGTGAGCATCATAAATGTACATATAAGATTAAGAAGACTACAAGAGCTTCATTGGAAGTGGGCTTTTTTTTTGCTGACTCAGGATGCTTTCAGGGAAGGTCTGGTAAGGCTTGAGGATCTGGGGATGGAACCACAGCATCCAGAATGCTTTGTTTAATCAGTCATTTAAACAAGTGAGATAATGGGCAGGCTCCCAAACAAGTATTTGTTTTGTTTTGTTTTGGAGGAACCAGGAATTGAACTCAGACCCTCGCACTTACAAGGCAAGCACTTATTCTACTGAGCTACCTCCCTGGCAAGAACTTCAATGGAAAAAATAATTTTTCGTCCCACTGCCATGTGTATGCCCTGTTGTGTTTGGAAGTGTTCTATAGCACACATGGTATTTAGGTCAACTGAATGGTAACCTACCTAGTTTTTCTCCATCTTTGGTTTATCATATAAATGAAAGAGAGCTGATCTTTCTCAATGTCATTTGAAGACATTCAATTTTGTAATGATAAACTTAATATACTAAGTACAGTATCTATTACATATTAAGCAGTGTGCTTTGTCATATTAAAAATAGAAGTTAATATAATCTAAATTATAAAGTTGAAACAACTGACTTTCTTTAAATGAACAAAGTGATAAAATGAATGTAGTTCCCTTAAGAAGCTAAACTCTGAGATTATTAGAGAGGAAGACATTTATATAATTTCATCAAGAACTAGGACAGTATTAGCAAGAGCCATTTAAGAAAGTATTTCAGGAAGGAAGACTGTTGTATGTATTTTAGCCATTTTTATATATTTAAGCTAATGGAACTGTCTGTGATTAATTGTACAATGTGAGGAGTTAGATATTAACATATTATTTTTATTATTTTTCACATGTTATTGGTAAAGAAATATTTGCTATATTTACAATACCAAATAATTGCATATTTTCAAACAAATGAGGGAAATAATATATAGTTTTGGCTCTGTGTATTCACTTATGTCGACCTCCCTGTTCTTCCTCATATTATCAGAAAAAAAGTATGTGTGGCTAATGATTTAAAAATATCAAGAAGCATTAAATAAATAAAACCAGAAAAATGTTAATAACAGCACTGTATAGAACTACCTGTACATATTATCCTCATTATGCCTTATATACCACTCAGGGATGGTATGTTCATGTTCTAAATAATATGACATGAATGAATGAATGAATTGTAAGAAAACATAAACTGTAAAACACTGCAAAATACTTCATTTGAAATTTACTTCTCATTTTAAAGCAATTAGACTTGGCTACTAGACCAAGTACAGAGAAGGAATATCTATTTCTACATAATACAAACCTGAAGCTACTAATGTCTTCTGATATAAAACAAAAACAGTCTGGTACATTGTGCTTGAATTTATAGCTAA
>PVKA01015034.1:0-51031 GCA_004027165.1 Ctenomys sociabilis
TCCTTCAATCATGACATCTCGTGCTCCTGCAATCTCGACGTCTCCAGCTCCTGCAATGTCAACGTCTCCAGGTCTTGCAGCCATGACATCTCCAGCTCCTGCAATCATGCCATCTCCAGCTCCTGCAATCTCGGCGTTTCTAGCTCCTGCAATCATGACACCCCCAGCTCTTGCAGCCATGACATCTCCAGCTCTTGCATATATTATTAATTTTATTGAGAAACAAATAGCAATGAGACACCTTCAAAACCAACTAGTAGAACAATTTCAATAATTAATTAGTACAAATCTTTCTTCTCATTGAATTAAGAGAAAGTAGCTGTATGTCTATCCTAACTATTCAGTATATAGAATTTTTTTAATAAAAAGATATTTTAAAAAGATATCAACAAAACAGAGAAGTAAATATATGATTAATACTCATTATGCTGACTTTCATTCTATTTCATTTAAGAAATAACCCAAATATGTGGCTCTTTCCTAGCCAGCATAGGCCCTTCTCACTAGTGTTCCATGTTTCAAGGCTTTGCAGAGGCCATGCACTCTCCCATAAGGGAGACTTCTCTTGCACAGCCCAGAAGTTGCTGGCAATTGCATTCATTCATGTGACATCTCCCATAAAATGACTAATGATCTCAGCCTCATCCTCTCCCTTGGAAGCCTATAACCTCCTGGAAGGCAGGAGAGATTAGAAGGGAGGAGAAGATGGGGCTGAGTAGAGGAGGGGTGTCTATCAGACCTACCAAGAGAGTTCAATGGACATACAGGTGATTGAAAAAGGGGGAGGGGCAGACACCTTGAAACCACATTCAATCTGAAATAAGATTCATAGATTGAGCAAAACATAGATAAAGGATTCAAATAAAACAACCAGATGGCCCACTTGGCTGCCAGTGGGCTGGCAAATCATACTTCCCACTATACTTGGAATTTTAGAAGAAAAAAATGGATATATTTAAAGATTGCGGCTAAATTAAGCCATCCAGGATGGACTTGGGAGAGAAAGTTCCCTGACCTCTCTGCCTTCCTCCAGAGGATGCTACAGCCAGGCAGCAAATTCTGAATTCTGCAGACACAGGAGGGTGAATTGCTCCCTCTGTGAAGAGCAACAAGGTTTTCTTTTTGCCTTCTTGTTTTTTTTTTTTTCCTTTTCTTTTCTTTCCTTTTTTTTTTTTTTTTAATCACCAGAGTGCTCTGCAAATGAGATTAAAGACTACAGGGGTGAGTAGTAAGTGGAACAGCTAACAGTTCCCCATGATCTGTAGTAAGAGAGAGGTGGAGAATTAAGCAGACTTGTCCTGTGGGACTGTGAAGCCTGGCATTATCCCCACCCTGGAGGCAGGAGCAGAGGTGCACCCTCAGCACCCTGCACATGCTTTGCCAATGCAGTTACAGACTACAGCAGAGGTGGATGGCAGCAGACTTTGCAAACAACCAGTGGGAAGGTAGGAAAAGGAAAAAGAATTGGGATGGAGTAGGCGTGGACAGCTGCAGAAGCAGAGGGCCACATAGCATCCCAACCAGCCATACAACAAGCGGCCTGAGAAGACAGAGCCCAGAGAGTGGGAGAGGAGCTCAGAAGGCTGAGCCAGTGCCGGTGGTGCCCAGGACTGGGAGCAGTCCCCTCTGTTCCGAAGGCAGCATAGCATCTGGGAGAGAGACACTGGGAGAAACAGCGTCGGGAAACAGGCTGCTCAGGGATGTACAGAAAGCACTGGATGAATCTCTGCCTCCCACCCCCGTGCCCTGAGGCCAAGACCAGCCTAAAATCCAGCACAAGCTGTACTGTAGGTTTGGCAGCTCTGTCTATCTGTTTTTTGCTCTCGGTGAATACCAGTGCCTCCTCCCCTTTTTGTTTTATAAAAAAAATATTTTTGCTGGTTTGTTTCCATTTCTTTTGCCTTATTCTCTATTTTTTTTTGCCTTTTATCTGTATTTTTACCCAAATCTATTCATCTTCTTTTCCCTTTCCTCAATTTAGCACTCTAGACTTAATATATTTACATATGAGTTATTAGACTGATTTTGATGGCTAACTTTGGTAATCTCTCACTTGCTCCTTCATTTTCTCTTTCCTGCCCTCTCCCTAGTTTCCCAAAGCCTGTGTGATCATGCATCATCCTTCAGCCTTGGGTCTAGCTTCTTCTTCTTTAGATGCCCCTGTTTTATTCATTCTCCTTTTTAAATTTCCCCACCAAAGGGTAAAACCACTCTACCAAGAGGAAACACTTTGCATACAGGCTCCTAGTTTATAATTAGTCCTTTTAAATAACTGTGGAGTTTGCTCATATAGCTTATGGTACAAAATTAATAGTTAGCACTGCCAATTTATAAACTGTGCTTGATGCTGTTATTATTGCTAATTATACTACTTCAGCTAGGATGTCCTATCTATTGAAATCAGTTGTTATCATTTTCATAATAATACTGGGATGCTCTGCGGTAATCACCTCACCATACTCCAGAACCAAAGGACTGGGGAATGAAGCAAACAAATGCCAACATCTGACTTTTAATAACTTGGAAGGTAGGCTGATGGCACAGATGCAACCAAGAACCTCCTGCACACAGAAGATATCTCTGAAGAACAAACTTTATCTGGAGAGGTCTTGATATTAGTGATAAATATACCTACTATAAAAACTTACAAGAGTAAACAGAAAAATATTAAAAACTTTACTTTAAATAGAGAATGGTAGCATGCAGAGCTCTAGCCTGCCCAGAAAAGGTCTAGGAGACAATGAGACAGAGGAAAGTGAAAGACATACAACTGAAATTTCCAAAATGATAGCAACAGAGTAAACAAATCCATGAGGCTATAGAAGGAATAAGATCAGAAATTAAAAAAATGGATTAAAAATGATGAAAATCACAAAGGAATTCCTCAGCAAATTTAAAGGAGGGACAGATAAAAACAACAAAGGACCGAAAGAAGATAATGTAAACCATGACTGACCAAGATGGTTGAGAGATAGAGTAAGTGGAATGGATTCAAGCAGATATGTAGGAAATTAAAAATTCTGTTGAAAGCTGGAAAAACCATTTGAAAAAAACTGAAGATGAACTTTCAGACCCTGAAGATAGGAGTGTGGCTAGGGGTCATGAACCAAAGGGGTCTAAAGAATGACAAATGATCATGAAATAACAATTTCACAGCTGTAAGATAATGCAAAGGAAAACAATATAAGACTGACGGGTGTCAGTGTAAAAGCAGGAGTCAACAGAAATGACATAAACAGATTGCTGAGACAAATCCCAACACCTAAAATGAAGGAAGGTTTATTTAGCTCACAGTTACTGCAGGTTTTAGTTCATACTCGGCTGGCTCCAAGGCAGATGGACACATGGCAGAGGGCATCAGTTCATGGTGATGAAACAACAACAACAATGCAACAAAGAGCAATACCTAAAGAAAGTCTGTATCTCTGTCTGTTATATTATATTCAGGCTCTCTGTTCCAGGCTGGGGTGTATTACTCACACCTATAATCCCAGCAGTATTGACTCATAATCCCAGTCTTGGATCACACATAATCTCAGTGTATCATGAGTTAATCACAAACTCTAGAAGTCCCCACCCTATGACTACATGAGGCTTTGTGGGGACAACTAGACACAAACAATAACACAGATTATTTGAAGAAGTAGCAGAGTAGTAGCTACTCTCAGATAGTTTCCCAACCATGGAAAAAGAATCTGAACTACAGATACGTGGGGCATATAGAACCCCAAATAGCCATAACAAGAATAAATTGACACCTAGATGTATGATAATCAAGATCTTAGGAATTCAGCACAAGAACAGAATAATAGAAGCTGTAAGAAAAAAGAAACAGATCATCTATAAAGAAAAACCCATGAAAATCATGACAGACTTCTCAACACAAATTCTCCAGTAAAGAAGATCTTGGAGCAAGATATTCAAATCCTGAAAGAAAACAACTTCTAACCCTGATAAACTGATGTACTATGCAAAACTATCTTTCAGAATTAACAGAGAAATAACATACTTCTATGAAAAAGAACAACTAAAGAAGTTCATGACCACCAAAGCAGCAGTAGAAAGGGTACTGAAGTTCTAGACAGAGATAAAAATAAACAATAATTCCAAGATCAACAACAGAAAGAAACTGCCAGGTAAGCAAACCAATTAAACAGAGGGACAATGCAGGCAAGCAACAGAACTAAAGTAACATGACAAAGATATACCAGCATATGTTAATTATGGCCACTAATATAAATGACCTCAATTCACCAGCAAAAGAAACAGACTGATAGAATGGTACAAGAAACAAGATGCAACAGTGTACTCCATACAAGAAACATATTTAACTCAAAAAGGAATTCATAGACTGAAAGTGAAAAAAAAAAAAAAAAAAAAAAAAAAAAAAAAAAAAAAAAAAAAAAAAAAAAAAAAAAAAAAAAAAAAAAAAAGAAAGAAAAGAAAAGAAAATAGAGGGCTGGCCAAATAGCTCAGTGGATTAAAGCACCTGATTAGGCAGAATCAGTGGCCAGGAGTTCAATCCCCAGGTCTTCTGTGTTGGCCCTGCCCCACCAGTGCACTGAGATGGGGATTGAGACTGGGCGTGTTGGCATGCACCTGTAATCCCAGCACTTGGGAGGCTGTAAACAGGAGGATCACTATAAGTTTGATCTAATAGTGAGACCCTGTAGACCCTGTGTACCCTGTCCTCAATACAAAAAAAAGGAAAATAATTCTCCATGAAACAGAAATCTATTTCTGTTTGTAGACAATATGAACTTCAAATCAAAAATAATTAAAAGAGATAAAGAAGGTCACTATATCCTTGTTATTGGAAGCAATAACAATCATAAATATGTACATATCAAATATAGCAGTACCAAACTATATAAGACAAATACTAGAAGGCATGAAAAGTCAAATTAGCAATAACACACTTGTAATGGGACTTTAATACCCCACTATAGTACCCAAGCACAAATAGATAAAACAATTAAAAGAACAAACAGCAAAGAAATATCATACTTTGATATTCACTGAAGCATACTTATGAACAAATGGATTTAATGGATGTTTACATAGTGTTCCATCCAACAATACAGAACACACATTCTTCTCAGCTGCACTTGAGACATTGTATAAAATAGACCAACTAGCCTAGCACATGCTTAAGTATGTGCAAAGGGATTGGAATTATCCCATGCATATTATCAGACCAAAGTGCAATGAAACTGGAAATTAATGGCAAAAGAAACCTAAAAAAGTCCACAAACAAATGGAAATTAAAAAACATGGACAGTCAATGGATTACAGGTGAAATTAAAGAAGAAATGAAACATTATTAAAAATCAAACAAAAATGCAAATACTGCATACTAGACCTGTGGGACATAATGAAAACAGTCCTAAGCAAGAAATTTGTAGCAGTGACTTCTCATATTGTGGAAACAGAATGAGAATGAGTGAACTAATGCTGTACCTCAAGCTTCTAGAAAAAGTAGAGCAAGTCAAGCCCAAAGCCCACAAGGGATGAAGTTATAAAGATCAGAGAAAAATTAATGCAATTGAGACTAAGAAAATGACACAAAGAATTAGTTCTTTGAAAGAATAAATAAAATTAATAAATCCTTATCCAACCTTATCAAAATAGGAAAAGAAAGACTGAAATTCATACACTGAGGAATAAAAAAGGTGAAATTACTACAGATCCTATGGAAATTCAGCAATTTCATCAAAAAGCACTTCAAACATCTTACTTTTATTGGACGGAAAATAGAAGAAACAAATATTTTTAGAGATGTATGAATTGCCAAGGTTAAATCAAGAAGATATAAAAATTCCGAATAACCCAATATCATCTAATGAAAGTGAAAATGTAATAAAAAATTAATCAACAAAGGAAAGCCCAGGTCCTGATGAATTCACTGCTCAATTCTACAAAATATTTGAAGAAGACCTAGTGCTGCTACTCCTCAAACTCTTTCATTAATTTGAAAGGGAAGCAATACTCCCAACGGCATGCCTAACAGCAAGTATTACCCTGATACCAAAACCAGAGAAAGACTTAAACAACAGAGAGATAATGAATCTCCCTAAATGAATATAGCTGCCATCCCTCTAATGAAAATAATTTCAAAGCTCCTCAATAAGATACTAGCAAAGTAATTGCCAGGAATTCAGGTATGATTCAATGTTCACAAATTAGTAAAAGTAAGACATCATCTCAACAGAGCCAACACCAAAGACCACATGATCATCTCAATAGATGCAGAAAAAGCTTTTAATACAATCCCACACTCATTCATGATAAAAGCCCTACGTAAAATCAGAGTAGATGGTGTTTGCCTCAATCTGATAAAAGCCTTCTATGACAAACCAACAGTCAACATCATACTAAATAGAGAAAAACTGAAAGCTTTCACTTTAAAATGAGGAACAACATGAGATGTCCACCATCACCACTCCTATTCAACATAGTTCTGGAAACATTAGCCAGAGCACCTAGACAAGAGAACAAAATACATGGAATAGGGATAGGAAAAGAAGAAGCTAAACTATCGTTATTCACAGATAATATGGCACTCAATGAAGAAGACCCCAAAAACTGCACGAAAGACTCCTAGAGTTAATAACCAAATTCAGTTGCATAGCTGGATACAAAGTCATAACTAAAACAGCATTCCTGTACATAAATGACAAACTCATTGGGAGAGAAATTAAGGTAACTACATTAGTCACAATAGCAGCCAAAAAATGAAATATTTAGAAATCAATTCAACAAAGGAAGTAAAAGATTTATATATTGAAAAGTACAGTATTATGAAACAGGAGAATGGAGAGGATATTGGAAAATGGAAAGCTATCCCTTGCTCATGGATGGGGGAACCAACATAGTGTACATAGCCATACTCCCAAAACTGTTTTTACAGATTTAATGCAGTCTCAATTAGAATAACATTAATAATCCTCACAGAACTAGAAAAAACTTTGCTAAAATTCACTTGGAAACGTAAAAGACTTAGAACAGCAAAGGCAATCCTGAGCAACAAAGGCAAGGCAGGAGGCATCACAATCCCTGACTTGAAATTTTACTACAAAAATCAGCATGATTCTGGGAAACAAAACAAAACAAAACAGACCTAAGGATTAGTGGAACATGTAAGACTGAACTACCAGCACACTCATCTCTTTTATCTTTAACAAATGGGCCAAGCATGCTTACTGGAAGGAAGATACACTCTTTAATAAATTATCCTGGAAAAACTGACTGTCCACGTGCCAAAGGCTAAAATTAGACTTGTGTCTATCATGGTGCACTAAAGTCAAAATGGATCAAAGAGCTAAATATTAAAACAGAAACAGTAAGTCTAGTGGAAGAGCAAGTAAGTGGAAATCTTTTTTTTTTTTTTTTTCATCTTGTTCTTCTAAATGAGTAAGTGGAAATCTTGAAGACATACCATTTGATGAATTTATCTAGTGAATGATTAAATTTTTAAAGCCTTATTACATTATAAGATGCACGTTTATTGGTACATGTTCAGAGTACATAATGATTACATTCATCTTGTGGAGTTGGTATATGTACACAATATGTCTTAATTCTTTTCTTTCATTACCCCTAACACTTTTATCTTGAGACTATTTATTCCACCATTCTTGCCACTTTCTGAAACAGTTCTGGAAGTCCTCTTTCATGAATGTCTTATGAGGTTTCACTTGAGAAATGCAAATTAAAACAACAGTGAGATTCCAACTTACCCCAGAAAGAATGACTGTCATCAAGAAATCAGCCAATAACAAGTACTGGAGAGGCTGTGGGGAAAAAGGAACCCCTTCTCCATTGCTGGTAGGAGTGCAGACTGGTGCAACCACTCTGGAAATCTATGTGGAGACTGCCCAGAAAATAGGATTGGAGATCCGATTCAACCTAGTTGTTCCCCTCCTGGATATTTTCCTAGAACTGCAAACGTCATACCACAATGATTTATTTGTACTCAGGTTTATTAGGAGCTCAATTTGTCATAGCTAAATCTTGGAAAAAGCCCAAATGCCCATCAACTGAGGAATGGATAAAAAGATGTAGTACCAGGTAGAGTAGTGTCTACACCTGGGAGGCTGAGGCAGGAGGATCATTGTGAGCATGAGTGAGCTCAAGGATAGCCTGCACTGCACAGCGAGACTGGGGCTACAGAGTGAGTTCAAGGCTAGCCTGCACTGCACAGCGAGACCCTATCAAAAAAACAAACAAAAACCAAAAAAGTAAGAAAAAGAAAAAAAATGTGGTATTTTTATTCAATAGAGTTTTACTGAACTATAAAAAAAGATAAATTTGAGGCTTTTATAGGTACATGGGTGCAACTACAGACCATACTGATGAATGAAATAAATCAGGCTCACATGTATAAACACTATATTATCTCCCTAGTGTAAGAACCCAAAAGAGTAAATAAAATCTGGAAGGTACAATAGATACTGTAACTATGACAGAAAGTTTTCAAGGAGAAGGAACATGTGTGATGAAGGAAAGCAGAAGAGAAAAAAAAGAAGGCAGAGAAAATTACCTACATACATGGGATTGCTTAGAAACTGTACTGTTGATTTCTGCTGGTTTATTGAAAGCAACAGTTAATGCTTTTCTTCTGCTTTTTATTTTTTTTTGACAAATTTTTAAAACTAATTTTGCATGCTTATGTCTTGTAATCTGAACAACTAATTTGAAGACATTGTTGAATTCCTATCATTTTGTTTAGTGAAATTCTGTATTGTTTATAATTTTTTTTACTGTTTTTTTATTCACTCTAAAAAAATACCAACCACTGCTGCCAAGTGCCATCCAGCACAAAGGCAGACTCACAAAGCTGTGTCACCCACCTTGTTTGTGCAGTTTTTGGCTCTTCCCTGCAGTCAAAACAACCATGAAAGATGGGCATCTTGAATTGATGCAGGGCATGGAGGCAGCCAGAATGGGATGAATAAAGATACTCATGGAAGAGGATCTCTGGAATTGCCTCAGAATGCAGCAAGGATGATAAAACAAGAGTTCAGTATGAGGGGGCACTTTGAATAGGGTTTGAAGACAATGTAGGTGTTATCATAAAATAAAAAAAACATCAATCACCATAGCTTGTTGTTATGCAATTTATTTTTTGGGAGACTAATATTAGGCGTTAATAGTACTTCAGTTTAATTCAGCAACCATGAAGGAGGCCTTAGTGACTTTGGAGGAGGAGGACCATGTAGGAAGAAAGTTGGCCTTTAGATGGATTAGATGAGCAGCAGGAAACAGGATGAGAAATGGGCTGCACTATGCACCGAGCGGGCAGACTCACTGGGATGCTGCTCCAGTTGTGTAGATTTACAGGAAGCGCAGTGACCTGGAGGAGATGGTGGTGCCTGGGCCGGGGAGGATGGTGGACACCGAAGGAATGAAAGAAAGAGCTTAATTACTCCTGAATCTGGAATCTTAGAAAAGGAGTCAAAAGTGACTCCATTGTCCATGGCAGGGTGTCTTGAGGAATAGTGATGCTGACTACAGATACAGAGAAATAAAAACGGGGTAATTTCTTCTGTTTTGCTTTTTGTGACTTTAGTGACTTATGAGGAAGAAGCTGTGCAGACAGCTAGCTGGGCATGGTATTGCTCAGATTAGAATTTGGGAGCTAAATCACGAAACTTGAACATTATGTGGAGTTGGTGATGTGATACGCGAGTAGAGGTGGTGAGAGAGCGAGAGAAAGTGTACTAAGGTGAGAGTGCAGGGACCGTGCGTCATTTAAGGTAGGAAAGCCTTTGCTTGGAAGAGTTCACAAGCAGATGAACAATGTGTAGCATTTTACCATTTGTCCCAAAGACAAGAAAGCATGAAAGGAAAGGTGCCTATTGGGAGGACCAGTTACCAGTGTGCACATTTTCTTGGTCCTGTGGAGCTGTGAGGAAGACGACAATCTATGGTGAAGCTGGTGGGGTCACTCATGCAGGGGGGAAGTGGGCCGCTGATGGAATGCAGCTGTGGACACAATGTGACTTGCAGGATTGGTCTCCAGGTTGTAGACATTCAGATACTTCCTCTCCTTACATGGCTTTTCTTTAGAGCCTACAAAGCTACATTTACTTCCAAGTACTGCATATAAAAATTCCCTAATCTCTATTAGAGAAAGTAGGCAAAAAGACAAATGATGTGTGAAGGTGTGCGCGTGCTCACATGGGTGTGCAATTATGAAACCTGGGAGTGGGGTGGCAGCAGAATTTGTCAAACAGGGCTGCTCTTAGAAGTGATACACTGGGACCGAAACTGAGTAAGGATTGGCCACTTAGCAAGTGGAAGGAGAGGCTGGTGGGCTCTTTCTGAGGGGGCCCCAAGGTGGGAAGATGCTGAGTGTGAAAGGAAGGAGTAAGCGCAGAGCAGTGGAGTAAGCAGTAGATGCAGCCAGACCCCGAGGATTCTCTCAGGACACTTAGAAAATGGGCCTATTGATGTGATTTACTTGGTGTGCTGCAAACTCTAGGGGAATAGGTGGAGGCTCACAGGAGTGAATAAGGTGCACAAGCAGCTCCCTGCCAGTGATGCATCAGGGTAAGGTGGACTACTCTGGTATCGGCAGAAGTATGAAAGGCATGAAAGTATGTAATATAAGATCCAAGAATCACACTGCTAACAGTGCTGGCCGAGGACATTCCTTTCGCAGTGACCCGTTCCATGCACACATAGCTCAAGTGTGTCTCAGTGGTGCGAATGGCAAACACATGTGATTCATGAGCGCCATTAAAGCTAGAGAATTCTTAAAAGTACTCAAGGGAAACCTCTTTTAA
The DNA here is from genome assembly GCA_004027165.1 of Ctenomys sociabilis. NCBI lineage: Eukaryota > Metazoa > Chordata > Mammalia > Rodentia > Ctenomyidae > Ctenomys > Ctenomys sociabilis. The sequence goes on from PVKA01015034.1 coordinate 10,791, forward strand.
GCCTTTCATCCACAAAAGGTTCATGTCAGTGAGTCATGTGTCAGGATTGTATTAAGCTCTGAGGCTGGGAATATCAGTAAAGAATGATCTTGATTTTGAAGAGGTGCTAGACCTTGCTTTGTTGTTGAATTTTTCAAAAAGTATAACTATATTTTTGCTAAAAGAAAGCAATGTTGTTATAATATAGTTTGTCCAATTAACATATTAGAATACTAGCTCTATTATTAAGGTGGTAATAACTAAATTATAACTCATTAAAACAGCGACACATGTAATATTTTTTCATGCTCGCAAGAAACCTCTAAATTGATGATTCTCAGGATGGGAGAAATATCAGAGATTAATTGCCCCCAGGAAATATGTGGCAATATCAAAGGACATTTGTGTTTGTTACAACTTGTCTTAGTTGCTTTCTTCTTGTTGGACAAAAATGCTTGATGCTCAGAGTTAAAGGAGAAAAGATTTATTTCAGGTGATACTATGTATGTATGTATGAGTGTGTGTGTGTGTATGTATGTATGTATTTGGTACAGTGTCTCACTATGCAGCTCAGACTTACAGTGATCCTCCTGTCTCAGCCTCCCCAGCACTGGGATGACAGGTGTGTACCAACATACCCAGTTTTGGAGCTGGTTCCAGGTATGACTCTGGGGCCAGCATGACATGCAGTGCTAGGGACCGAACTCAGGTCCTTGAAATTGCCAGGCAGGTGCTTAGGTCACCGAGCTATCTCCTGCTCATAGTTTATAGAGACTTTAGACCTTTGTTGGCTGGTTCCTAAGCAGGCTGGTCTTATAGAGGAGAAACAGTTCACCACAAGGCAGGGGAAAGGCAACTGGCACGAGCGAGCAGCAGCAGCAGCCCAGGTTGTCCTTTTGTCCCACCAAGGCCACCAGCCTTTTGGGTGGTGCCACCCACACTCAGTGCGGCCTTTCCCATCGACACCTGGAACTATGACAAACCAATTAATGGGCTAATTCCATGCCCCACATCCTGAGGGTGCAGCATCGCGCCTTCAGTCACACGTCCTAGATCCAGCCCCCTGTGGGAACTCAAGTAGGACTGCTGGCGGCATCAGGTAGACAGAGCTCAGGAAAGCTGCGAGCAGCCACCTGCAGTGCCCCCTGTTGCCTCTCGGTAGGAAATGCTCCAGCCCAGAGGCCAGCGGCTCTAAGGGTGAGAAGACCCGCTCTAGCTGACTTTCATTGATGTAGGAAAACATTGCCCGAAACGTAATTTGCCTTCCAGTTTTTCCCACTCATTATTATATTACACTGCACCACCCATTTCAGAAGCTGTCATTTCTTTTGTTCAGGTTGAGTCTGTACACTGCACACATGCTTGTAATCGGCGATTCCTTGCAGATTTCTATGAGATGTTGTGTCAGTACATTAACATGTGGAGGGTGTGTGGTATGCACCGAATTAAATAAAACTGCGAAGTGTTGGGACAGCTAAAGCACAAAGAGTGTAACCCCTGTGCCATGTTGTAGATACTTAAGTGATCATTTCTCACAACATAAATAGGAAATAAACTCCCAACATACGACCACTGGTTATGTATTTATGTTTCTTCGGATGCAGTTTGCTGCATGTATCATCATACTCAGCTGCATTACCAACCTCCAATGTCATCTCCATGCTTTTCTATTCGATTATAGCTCCGTTTATAGTTGTTCCCCTTTTACATGAAAGAGGCTGAAAATATCATAAATCACTTTCATTGAGACTCTCTCTATTTATCTATAGATCAGGTGGCAGATAATAAACGTTATTTAATGATTGTGACATGGTGCAGCAGTATAATCTCTCTGTGCTCAGCTTCAAATCCTGCTAGGAATAGATTTATTGCTTATATTTCAAGTAGATAATTTGAACAGGATTTTTTAATATTTCTGTATATCCTCTAACACTTTTAACTCCTGACATACAGTGACTAGGCCCACATTCCTAGACAGCAAGTGTGGGTGACACAATTTGGTGGCTCAGTTGGAGCTTAAACTGCATTTTCCCTTTGCAAATGAAGTTATCATTGTGGCATAGCTACACTTAGGTTTGTAGGATGCAGGATAACACCACACAGCACTGTGAAGGCTGAAAACTATGCAGTGGATGAGCAGAGGACAGAGGGTGAGACCTGCTTGTTGGGCCAGTGAGCTGTGCTTACCCCATGTGGTTTAGAGGAAGCAGGCCCCGGCTCCTGTGTCTCTTGGGAGGTCTACTCAGCCCATTTCCCCTGAGGTCTTATTTCAACAGAAAAGACAGACCACTGAGGCAGTTCTGTCTTGACCAGCATATGATTGAAATATCAACACTTTAAGGTGAGGCACACATGGTTAACCATCAGAAGATAAGTGCTTAGCAAGGGTTAATTTCACTCTAGCTCCTCCCCCCCTCCCTTCCTCATCTATCCCTGTCTCCTTTTCCTTCTATTCCTTTCCCCTTTTCCTTCCTTTCCCTTCCCTTCCCTTCCCTTCTCCACCTTTCCCTTCCCTTTCCTTCCCTCCTGTGCTCTTCCCTCCCTCTTTCCCTTCCCTCCCTTCCTTTCCCCTTCTGGCCCTCCCTCTCTCCTTTCCTCTCTTCCTTCTTACCTACCTCATCCCTCCCTCCCTCCCTCCTTTCCAGTCTCCACTCATTCATGACCAGCCCATCTTCTTCTGTGAGGCTGCCTTAAACTCAGCTCTTCCTAGAACCTCCTTCCTGTTCAGCCTTTCAGGTCATCACTTACTCAAAATATTAGGCTAGCTGCAAGTCCCATGTTTCAGAACCTTAGGCAGCACATCAGTATCTGACGTGTCCCAGCAGTCCTTCACAGGAATGAAGGTTTATAAGAACAGGAGCCTTGACAAACACGGGAACTGGAGCCAAGGATTCAGCTCTGTCACTCTCTTGTCTTATGTTCATCTCTCCTCCTCATGACTCATAGCTTTATTTGTTCCTGTTGGCAAAAGACTCTTCTTACATATGGAGGTGGTGGGGAGGGGGGCATTTCCTCAGTAATCCAAGTTTAGTAATCCCAGGCGAGAAAGCAACTTTCTTCCCACCATCTACGTAGCAGGCTTGGGGAACTATTGATAATTTATTCCTGTCCATGCTACCCATGTCAGGATCGATCAAGGGATCCAAAGGAATGGGAAAATGTGATTGGTCAGGTGTTGGTCATAAATCAATTCTTTGACAAATTCCAGGACATAGAGCCAGGAGAAAGGAGAAGGGAGGGGCGCTTTGCACCCCAGACAGCAGCTGCACATCCACTCTGCTCAGCATTTGGTGCAGTTTGCTTGGGGTTCCTCTCAAATCTGGAGCTAAAGGCCTATTCCTAGGACTAGAAGTGTCTTGGCAGGCAGCAGAGTTGTCTAAATGGAACTTCTCTCTTCTTGGAATGCAAAGCAATTTTAATTGATCATATACTGACCACAGATAGGAACTTGATGGTTAGCTTCCGTTACTGGCTTTGTCACTTTTACCAGTCATTTATCTTCTCTGAGCTCAATTCCTACTCTGTAGAAAGCTAAAAGCTTTTCTGCCTTTCTGAGTGTTGCTTTTAGAAAAAAAAAAAAGAGAGAACTTCTATGGCTTATACATTATCAGACATCATAAACCTGAAGGATAATAGTGCTGGTAGATAACTCTTTCATGTCCCATTATGAAGTTAGGAGAAATTTGATTTTTTTCTTTTTTTGTTTTGACTTGAGGCTCAATCATAATAGTTTTAATTATTTGCGATTTATCTATGATGTAAGCATTGTGATAAAATGGCCTTGGACTCACACGCCTTGATGTTTCCCTAGGCCAGAATTCAGATGTTAAAAATCTGCTGACTGATTATGTATTCTCTGGTTAGCAAATTGGTGATTTTTCCTCTGGTTTTGGGACTTCAGCAGAGGTTCTGAGGCCTAAGAATAAATAATAACTAGCAAAATATTCGCCTTCTAAAGTGAGGTTACAGAGTTTTTCTGGCATTGCTACTCTGAGTTTAAGCAATGGTGGAAAACTTGTGTCATCCACACTGTCCAGTATGGTAGCCTAGAGTTGGGCATGGTGCTAAAAGCCTGTAATGGAAGGCTTGGAACGCTGAGGCATCCTTGCAAGTTCAAGACCAGCCTGTGCTACACAGGGAGACCCTGTCTGTAAAAGAAAAACAAACACACAAACAATAATGGTCACCCCATTGCCATGTGTAGGTACTTGACATTCATTATGTAGCTAATGAAACCAAGGAATTTAAGTTTCTGTTTTACTTTGATTACTTAAAAATTAAACTTTCACAGTCACATATGGTGAACATTACTACGTTGAGCAATACAGACTCAGACCATCCTTGGTGACCTTGGAGAGGAAGTTGTTAAGACTTACTCTGGTCTCTGTTTATGTGATTCATCACATGTCTGCCATGTCTGAGAGAGGGGAAGAATTCAGTGGGAGATGAAAGAAGGCTGTGGTGAGCATCCTTGGTGGGTAGTTTCAGAGTGTTATGACTTCTCCATCTCCTCTCACCAGACATAGAGCTCTAGTGCCTGTTCTTGCATTTTACCCCAAATGAATTGGTCTTTGATGCACCACAGGAGGGGCATGGGTTGTTGTCTGACAGGGGAACAAGAGTCTGCCAATCAGAGACTGGCTCTGGCTGAAGCTCCACTTTCAGTTTGCTGAGGAAGATGCCCAGCCAGCTTTAGAGCAGCCTGCTAAGGAAGCACCTTGAGGATCACGTTGATAGAGACTGACGCAAGAGGCTTGAGATCACCTCAAGTGAGGAGTCAGTGGTAGAGACAAGAGAATCCAGAAAGCCTTAAAGAGGCACCAACAGGCACTGCCTGTGCCACATGAGCTGCAGATCCCACACACAGCTCTCTGTACTTGACCTGGCTCCAGAAAGTCTCTTATAGACACCCATAGTGCTTGCCGGAAATTGGTGCCCACTTATGACTATTCTTACCCAGGGAAGCTCTTTTCCATGCCATGTCACTTCCCTGTCTCTCAACCTAATTTCTTGAGCTTAGGCGTGGATGCCTCCACAGGGAAGGAAGGAACAAGAGGAATCTGGGAAAATGGTGCAGGAGCAATCAACCCTTTTTACCACTGTGGATTTTCTAGGCTCAAGCAGAGTAAGGAAGAAATTGGGAAGGCATTTGAGATGGCATTATATTGGTCTGCAGCTTTCCATACCAGAAAATAATGAAAATAAGTTCTTTTAGGCCATGAAAATATCATTCGATGTTCTGAGTTCACACGTGGATTTGTAAGACTGGATTTTATCTCTTGCACCTGCTGAACCTAGCTGAATCACTGAACTGATAATAATCGCAGGGCTAATTGCACATTATTGATGGCATATGTGTTAATAATGTGGTGGTGAATAACTAATATCATCTCCAACATGCCTGACACACGTGCCACAATGGGCACGTAAAGCCCTTGATCCAAGTCACCAGGCAACTGAGTGTCAGATAACAGGTTTTTTTTTTTTTCTCAACTAAAACCTCAGTATTCAGATGTAATGTGGACTGGACTGTAAATAAATGGGGTTGAAGTTGCAGTTTGAACATGTGCTCTCTAAAAGATAGGTTCCCTTGTAACTATTTTATTTATTATTATTATTTTTTAATGTATTTGGTTCAGGGTGTCACTACACAACTTGGACTCCTAGTGATCCTCCTGTTTCAGCCTCTCCAGCTCTGGGATTACAGGAATGCACCATCTTGCCCTGCTTCAGTCACAGGCTCAGTGTGCCCCAGGATGGGCCCGGCATGGCATGTGGTGTAGGGGATCAAACCTCTGTCTTTGTGCTTGCCTAAGCAGGCACTTAGTTTGCTGAGCTGTCTCACCACCCCTTATTTTATCTCTTTTAACTCCTGCGCTGGATATGTATGGGGAAGTGACTGCTCTCTGTCTGAGCTCAGAGAACTGCACATCAGCCTGTCTCTATCTCCCTGAAAATCCAATCACACTTCTGGGACAATATGATCGTCTACTATTTGTTAAATATACTTATTCAAGATTTCATATGCAACATTGTATCCACTATTTTGACAGGATAGTGGCATAGGTAGTTATTTCATTCATCTCAAGATGAGGAAATTGAGACCCAAAGGAGTGTGGTGGCTTTCACAGGGCTGGGTCTGCTGGCTTCGGTGCTGCGGTGCTTATTGAAGCTGTAACTAGGAGAGAAGGCTCAACCATCTGTGTTCTTCTCTGGTCAAACAAAATAAGGTGATGTCTTGAATATTGTAAATCACAATGAGTCCTGATCCAATTAATTTAATTGTAAAATGAATGTGAGCTTCTTCTTTGACTTACCTTGTTGATAAATTCTTAATTTCAGCACATAGAGAGAAAATGGCTCAGATTCCCACCCAACAAGCATGGCTCCATACCACACTACAAAGGAGAGGCAAGGGGAGCTTTTCATTTCTGCCCCCTCAAGCACTGCTGACCTCTCAGATCTTCCTCTCCACTGTATTTCACTGTTATTCTTAACATGAATTTCAAAACCCAAGAGAGGGATAAGGCTCTTACTGAGAAGAAGAGGAAGACACTATGCTGTTACGGTTCACAGTACTCTGAACTCTTGAAATTTGGGGCCTATTTATACTACAAGACAAACAGAGATCATGTTAGCAATAACAGATGTCATGGAGAAGCACGGAGGTTGGTGTGCGCTGGTCTCTGTGGGGTTAGAAGCAATAGACTTTTTCAGTGGTGGAAGTCCAGTGGGAAGCTGCAGGTTGGCCCAGAGGAGATCACTATTGTGTCACAGTCCGGCGAGCATGCGCACCCAGGGCTGTGACCCACCCTTGTTTGGATGCACACGCACCTTCGCACCTCCTGGAAGTGCTGACCTCTTTTTTGCAGGCATTATTCCCAGTTCTCAGCAGGCTGCTCAGAGGTAAGGAAAACCCCAACCACTTTGAAGGGGACTGGAGATGCCCTGTATTTTCAGATGTGATTTGAAGGTTTATCTTTCTGTTCCATCCACATCTTCTAAATATTAGCATTTAATAAAATACACATTTCTCCATTTATTTTGAACTCCCTCCAAAGCCAGCAAATACCAGAGCCTCAAATGTTATGATAGGGTAGGTTCTTTACTGGTTTGTTTTCTTTTCATTCTCTCTGTTTTTACTGTGTGATTCTTTTCCATTATGAATCCTTATGTTTCCAACTCAAGGAGACTGACTAATCAGAAGGGCTTCCAGCAGAGGTAGACAAATATTCTCAACATGGTCCTGAGACCCTACAGATGCAGATAGCTCTGCTATTCACAGGAAATGAAGAAGTCAGGTCCATCTGAGACAGGGGATTTCCTCTGCAGATAAGTATGCTAGCTGGTGCATATTAGTTGTATAAAGCTGAGGGATAGAGACAAGATGCTTTCAGATGGTGGTGGAAAGGGCTTCCTTTCATGCTGGATGCCACAAAAGCAGAGCCTGAGACAAAGCCTTGTGCATGGGTTATTTATTTGCTAAGTGGTCCCTACAAATAGGAGTGGGAGGAAGTAGGAAACAAAGGAGGGAAGGGCATCAGGATGACTCTTACAGAGCGGACCCCACAACTCCTCAGGGAGCTACAGGGGAGCACATGGATCCCTGCCTCTCATTGGCTGGTGGTATCCTGGTTGCACATATCATAGTGCCAGTGATTTACCTCATGCATGGAATCAGAAAGGCCACAGGGCAGGAGGCAGGACAAGGTTGACCATGTCCACTGACTGGCAGAAATCATGGGACTGAGAGGACGTGTGGGGCAAAGAGGTACCTAGCACAGGCTCCTACCAAAATGGCGCTTATAGGGCAGATCATGTCTGACCTGGAAAGGTCTCAGGCATGCTCCGTTTGGTCTCTTTCAACCGTGTTTCACCTGTCAGCTAGGCAAGTTGCTTGCTCTGGCACCAGCTTTTTCATTTGTAAATGTCCAAAGTGCTGCCACTACACTAGTGTTGTTTGAGATTAGAAAAGTGACATGAAGCAGCACCTCATACTTTGCAAATATACTTACTATCACTATTATCACTGGTGTTAGCAGCAGACAAGTGACTTTGGCCTGCTTCTCAGGCCAGTAGTGACAAGACAATATTTAGAAAGGAAATGGAAGAGATTTTTTAAATAATTGGAACTTGTCCTTTCCATTGGAGAGATAGTATTGCTTGCACAAAATGTGTGCTTAGGTGAATTTGAAGCATAAAAATTGCAAAGCAATTTCCAAGTTATTAAAAAATAAATAAAATGTAAATAAGGTATTTGATTAAAAAGTGTGTTTAATTTTCTTTAAATGTATTGGAAAATATTTAAAGACATCTGTTGCTGATTCCAGAGGAGACTTTTGCACTGCAGATTAACTTGTTGCTCTTATCCTTCCATGTTCATATCCATCAAATAGTAATAATCAGCCAGGAAATTCATGCACTTAATTTCAGTCCTTAAATTCTATTTCCCAAAATAACTTGTTTTATAGTTTCAAAATATTGATTAGCTGAGATGTCTGATTTGTTACTCATGTCAGATGAAAAAGGAGGAGGATGAGGAGGAGAAAGAAGAAGAAGAGGAGAAATAGACATACCTCAACTCTATATATTATGCCCAAAGAAAGAAATCATCAGACAGATATTCATTAAATGTAAATATAACAGCTGCCCCAACTCGAGACAAACTGATTTCCCAAAACTGGTTATTTGTTCTGTCTTTTCACACAGTGACTTTTAGAAAAGTATTAGGCTCATTTCCAAGGCAGTAAACAAAAGTCTGTTGTAGCTGCAGTGTTCCATAAATGTGTTTTTTTGTGAATAGCTTTCTGGGTTCTGAACACTGTATGTTTCCATGAATACTCTCCCTGTAGAAAGTCCTCCACCTTTTCCTCCATCTAAGTTACTACCAGTTCTGCATTAGAGGCCACGGAGCCTTTACTCACAGGCAGTTGGATCTATAATTTTTGCCTCAGTATTTCAACTACTTCCAACATAGTTTGAGGAGGGAAGGGCAGAACCAGTAATAAATTTTCTGGGGCAACAAGCTAAAGTCATTTTTGTTCTAAGAAAATGGAGATGGAAATAAACAGCTTTCCTGGTCATACACACCTGGAAGTGTTCTCATGACCTATTTGTGGATACCAGCAATGAGGAAGGCATCCTATATTTTAATTTTAATTTTGGTTAATTCAGGGACTGTTTGCTGAGATTCTGCCATGTACTGAACCCTTGAGATACATTGTGATGGAAATGGGCAGAGCTCCTATGCAGAATTTAGGGTGCAGCGTGAGAAAGATATATCAAATAACCAATTATAAAATAAAGCATGAACATGATCAATGGGGAGGTTCAGGACACCCCATGGGGTAGCACTTGAATGACCCCGTATGGCCTTTGCTTTTCTTTCTCTCTTCTCCATGCCCCCTCTGTTGTTCCTGTCCCTTTTCATTCTTAGTCTGAAGGTTGTTCTAGAACATACCATGGGAAACTGCACTTATGGTTTGGAGGAGAATCAGCATCAAACCTTTACAGGCATTACAGGTTTGACTGGGATGAGACTGTAGGAAAGGGCATGGATGGATAGGTGATGATGTGGGACAGTGTTGGGGTACCCAAGGAGATATCAGCAGCCAAGCAGGGAAAAGACTATTGTATTCAACAGTTCTTCATTCCCTGATCATCCTACCAAGACAGACGTGGGCAAGCGTGTCCAATGGGGTATAGAGAGCAACACCTTTCTCATGGCTGAGGTGGCTCTCACACAGGTTCAGTGCATTATTTCCAGGTGCACATGAGCTCGGAGACACGTACAATTGGGCACACACACACTGTGAGTGGCTTGCTGCTAACATGTGAGAGAACAGGTCTGTTCCCATGGGCCTGCTATGGGAAGAAAGAGAATTTGGGATGAGGACAGCACAGGTGTTCAGACCTCAGTGAACAATTTGAATCTATTTTGAGAGGACCAGCTATCAGGCATTAGATTTCCTTGTAGTCTGGTAAATTGTAGGGAAAACTGATTTTCATGTTTGACTCTGGAGTTCTTAACATTTGTAAATGCCTTACATAACTTGTTACTTGATGTAATTTTGATCCAAATTAGTACAAAGTTTAAGTCAATGCTTTTATTTTTGTAATTGATACTCTATGGGTTATACCTCTCCTTAGATAAGGCAAAAAGGGTAAAGGGTAACTTCAGTTAAGCAGTACCAGTAACTAATCAGGACTTCCCTTCTCTGCCCAGACCAAACACATGATTTTCTGTTCTTGGGAGTGACTGAGTTCAAGCCCAGCTGGGCAAAGCTCTGAAGCAGGCAAAGGCTTCCTTTTCTCTCTCTGCACTTGCCTTCTGACTCATCGTCTACTTCAAGCCTCTATCCTGGCCTCCTTTCCAGTTGTTGCCTGGGTATTTGTGCTTTAATAGAAAGTTATGACTAGTCAAATGTCTTTAAGTTCTGACAAAATTAGTCCTCCACAGTGGACTTTTTAGATGAACATGTGGTCCAATGGGAGAGGCATTTTCTGGAGGACAGCTATTAATTTGTGCTGCTGGCTTACAGGGCCACACACCAGGCTCTGAGACACAGCTGTAAGACAGGGCTTCTATTGTGCTGCCAAAGATGTTTTGGGTCGCTTTGGTCCAGCTCTCCTGGGGATGCTGACACATTCTTCAGAGACAAAGTGAAGGAAAAGTTGGATTTTTTGTGGATTCTTAGTCTGAGCTTGAGCCCACAGTGCCCCAGCATTCCACCTAAGCTGCACCAGATAGCATCAGCAGTTGCTGGATTAGCTTGGTTGCTTTTTCTTTATCTCTATGATCTCTGGGGAAAACCCACCAGGCGCAAGCCCTGCTTCTTACAATTACCTCTCCCTCAGCCTTCTGAGACAGTGCACCGTCTCTTCCCTTCTATCAGTCAGTGCTGAACAGTAGAGCCCCTCTGTAGACACCCGCAGATGCCCTGCAAATGCCCTGGTCTCTGCCACAAGCAATTGAGTGTTCTCAGTTCTTCCATCAAGTGCTATACAATGCATCACCAGTTCCCCCTCTGGTGTGATCCCTGGTCTGAATCTTCCAATTATAAACTTGGAAGCTGGCATCAAACAGCCAGGGCCTCATTACTAAAGTCTCACCTGAGTCCTCTTCTACCCTTGCCTTTAGCATGAGCACTTTCTGAGGCCTAGTTAGTAACTTCTCATGCACCTTCTTTTTCCACTCCTCATCTGGTCAATGTCCAGGGCTTTGTCTACCATGGCTGTGTGGAAGACCCCAAATTCCTAGTTCTGTTCTAGACTCACCCCCTCTGGCTTCTTGACCCACTATCTCTATTTTGGCTGTTCTACAGTGCCCTTCTTTGACCCCCCACATCTACCCAGCCACTCACATTAGCAGCCAGTCACTCTTGATGGCCCCCACTGTCATGTCCTTTGTACAATCTGAAAGGCTCACTGAATCTCAGCAGCTCTATCCACTGCCTCTCCTCCATGTTCTCCCTGCTGTCTTGGTGGGAACTTTACTGGAGCCATAACTGTAATCACAGTCCGGTTTTGCTTTGTCCAAAACTCTGTAATTCTATAGTTTGCACAGGGAAGTGCTTCTTCCAAAACATGCATCTAGTCCAGAGTGTGTCAGCATAAAACTTCGGCTGAGTTTCCAAAGTAGAACTGTGGTTTATTAGCATTACCACCTGATGTCACTTGTGGTCTAAACTGCATCACAAGCATCATGAATCTCTGGCCTCCTATTCTGGCATCACTTCCTTTCCTAATAAAACTAGATGGTTTGCCTCATCGGGGCTCTATGCCTTTGGGCTGTGTGTTATTCTGAATCATTCTTTTCATCTCAGGAATGTCTGTGCCTTATCGACCCATTTAGAAAATAGCTCCCAAGGTAAAGGGGTTGTGCAGGAAGCTCCCTTTGAACAAGTGATGATCAGTGAATATTGGGGGGTGGATAGAGCCAGGGAAGAGCCAGCCTTTCTCACTTGGCAGAGCCTCCCTTCATCCCTGGTCAGGATGGGTATGAGAGGGAGGCAGAAGCAGTGTTGGAGAATGTCCCTGGCGGCCTTCCCCCTGATGCTCACTGGGCCAGAGATGAGACCAGCCTGAATTCCCTCAGCCACACCAGGGCATGCTGATATGCAGCAGGAGAGCTTACTGCCAGCTGAGCCCTGCAGCAATGAGGGGCCCACAGGTGACATCCACATCCGCAAGGTGTGGAACAGGGAGGTGCTGATATCATCAACTGATTAGAGTCCTAAAGCAAAAGCATTGCAAGTTTCTTCTGTATTTCATCAACTAGAAATGATGCTGCATCTTAGGGCATCTTTAGGACAGAGCCCTTTGGGAGGGAGAACACTTGTTTTTTTTAAGTCTGACATTGTTTTGTTCAAATAATACTGCTTTTTTGAAGCAGGGAATTTTAAGCTGGTTCACTAGAGTTGAGTAAAGGTTGCTTCTATGGTGATGACCCATGAGTAACATCAAGATGTTATAATTTTGAATTTCACTGAAGTTTGGCACTCAACTACTTAAGCCCAAATCCTCTCAGTGGTAAGATAGGAAGATGTTTCCCTTCTGAGTAAAAGCAACTAGTCTATAAGAGACCTTTGCCAGTCCAACCCTAGAGCAGCAAATGCCACTGTGAGTCACAGATGTGTCCTGGAGGAGCTGGCTAATGGTAGCAAACAGGCAAGAGGAGAGAAACCTGATGCCTGGTTTCCTTTCTCAATTGATGTAAAATGTGCGTGGCAAAGAGAGCTTATTATCTGATGCATTCATTTTTTCTTTAATTCTTATTGCCTTCTAAGAGTTTAGTTTGAAAAATAGTAAAAAAATAACATTAGGGTAGTTATCTTCTGGCTTGGAATGAAGTAAACTGGGATTTTATTTATCTGTTCTTGTTGATCCTGTTTGCAATTCTTGAAACTTCTAAGCGGAAATTCTCCATTAGTTCTAGCTGGCAAAGAATCAGAATCTTCATTGTCAGGATAAGAAAAGATCCACAATACAAAGTTCTTCTGAATGTATCATCCTTGCTCTGTTGTACTCAAGCAGGATCGCCTGGGACACCCGGTGCCACAGTGCACAGGATGAGAAGAACAGATGAGCCATGCCGAGCAATGCTCAAGGCCCTGACTGGCTCATTTTCTGCACACCAGTGTTCCTCATCACTAAGACTGCAAGGGGAGACACATGTGTGGTTGAGGAACCTTCACCAATATTGAGCGAGGCCTTCCACCTGTGGTGCACGGTGCTTTGTGCAAGCGGTTTTGGAACACTGTGCACATGCAGTCCTGGCCTGTGTGGTATGCCAGTGTTATTCCTTGTTTGATGTCCTCCTCTTGAACTTTTTTCACTTTGAGGACAGGGCTTCTCTGTCTTCGTATCTTCATCACCCAACATGAAGCACAGGAAGGGTTAGGACTTACTGAGTGCAAGGCAGCTGCATGGAGACAAAGGAGAGAGACTTCTGCTGCTTCTGAGGCCCAGAGAAAATTTACCATAAGTGACTTCTCTATTCTTTACTGCAGATTTACAGGACAAAATATGTAGTAATTATTAATGAATTATATCATCTGAAATGTAATTCTGATGTTTTGAATTTCATTTTTTAAAAATTTATTTATTTATTTGGTATAGGGTCTCAACGTGCAGTTCAGACTCATAGTGATCCTCCTGTCTCAGCCTCCCCAGCCAAGATTATGGGTGTACATCACTATGTCCGATTTTGGTGGCCAGGACTGAGTGCCCAGGATTCCTGGGCCAGAGCAACATGCAGTACTAGGGATTGGACCCCAGGTCCTCGTGCTTGCCAGGAAGCCACTTAGACTACTAAACTATCTCCCCGACCCTTGAATTTCATAAGTAACAATTATAGAAATTCTTTTCTCTTACCATGTAAATACATACCTGCCATCTTTGATCTTGCCTCAGACCCTGAAAGTACTATCTGGTTACTTATGGAAGTTTGCTGGCTTCTGCCATATAAAGTACAAAACTTGAAATAATCAGTTTTCTGGCCCAGCCAGATACCTCAGTGCATTAGAGCACTTGCTTAGGCAGAGGCATGACACTGGAGTTCTTTCATCCCTGGTGTGCTGTGCTGGTCCCACCCTGGGAACGTGCTGAGACAGTGATTAAGATTGGGCATGTGGTGCTCACCTGTAATTCTGGGGCTTGCGAGGATGAAAAACAAGAAGATCACTATGAGTCTGATCTACACAGATCAGGCCCTGTAGACCCTGTACTAAATACATTTAAAAAAAGAAATAGTTTCTAAAATTTCTTTATTGCTGTATTTTAACACTAACATGGGCATTAAAATCATGAACTCTATGTCACCTCTATCTTTATCCAACTCTTCTTTTATATGTAATTTTACCCAGTATAGGGCTGAAAGTATAACAGATACTTAGTGAAAATGGTAATCTGATTTATTTTTCAGTTGCTGTTTCAGGAAATCTTTTTGCTTTATCTCATAATTTTACTGAACAGAACCTTAAAATATTCAGTATAAACATAAGTATATAATGGAGATTATTTAAATAACTTGTTGGACTATAAGCAATATGCTCAGAAACAATGGTAAACTCTTCAGACAGAACTACCTATTGGGGGGCCAGGGAGATGGCTCAGTGGAATAAGTGCTTCCCTGTCAAGTGCAAGGGCCTGAGTTCAATCCCTGGTTCTGAAAAAAAAAAGGGTTAAAAACAAAGAACTACCTATTGGTCAAACATTAGAAGCTGAGGAAGACTTGATAGCTGAATGGTGATGAGCTCACTCAGAAATGTCCTTGAGGGAGCAAGGGAGATGGCTCAGTAGAATAAGTGCTTGTCTGGCAAGTGCAAGGCTCTGAGTTCAATCCCTGGTACCGCAAAAGAAATGCCTTTGAGGGGCTGGGGAGATAGCTCAGTGGTCTAAGCGCTTGCCTGGCAAACACAAGGATCCGGGTTCAGTCCCTGGTACCACCTGCCATGCTGGTCACTGAAACCAGGTGTGGTGGTGTATGCCTGCAATCCCAGTGCTAGGGAGGCTGAGACAAGAAGATCCTGCTGAGTCCAAGCTGCATAACGAGGCCCTGCACCAAATAAACAGGTAAATAAATAAATAAATTGAGTGAATGAATACATTTTAAAAAGAATGCCTTTGAATTAATCTATGAGAGAAATAGGGTGATATTTGCTTATTTCTAGTTTAATTCTAATCTCAGACCCAGCATTCACACCAACACTAAAGATAAACAATATTTAAAAGATCTTAAGATTAGGTAACTATGTAACAAAGGAAATTTCATCATGTAAAATATAACCCAGAGTTAATGTCTTGGTTATTTAAGACTAACATTTTAATGGAACTCTCTGTTCTTCCCATTTTGGTAACAAGGAAGTCCATACTATTTTCAGCTGTTGAAGAGTGCATTTTTATCTGCCTGGATAAGGCCAGTGGTGTTGTAAATCCTGCCTAAATTTAGCTTGAATAAACCAGTCAAGAACTTAACCTCTGTTTGACAAACTAATTGGCTGGAGGTTTAAGACCATCAGTTATGTAATAAAACTGTATGCAATCAATTAGGGTGAGCTGATTATGTGCAGGCGGCTTCATTTCTGAGGAATCTTGTTAGCAATTGCATTCTGAGTAACTCCTAGAAAATGACCCCACCTTTCATAGAAGCATGAGCTTTTCAATTCCTTGCAGATTACACAAGGCTTTGAGGCAAGGCCCTGCATTTTACCAAGGGAAGCCATACTAAGTACAACAGAGGAGATGGTCCTGGCCTTCTGTGCCTTCCTTAGAGAATAAAACATGACCTGTTAGTGGCAGATTCCCCCTGCACATGACCCAAATGAGGGCCTGTGCTCCAATGGGTTAGGATTCTGAGATAGGGACAGATCCCTTCACGAGTGGACTCTGATCTGCTTCTGGGACGTGCAGGTCTAGCCCTGAGCCATCTGTCTGGCAGAAATAGAAGATGAAGAGCTTAAGGGGAATCACTGAGGGTTCAAGGCCGGCCTGGTCTACACAGTGAGGTTAAGAACAGACTCAGAGCAAGACCCTGCCTCAAGCACACACACACACACCCTAGTAAACAGAGATGCAAAGCTGGGAATCCAGAAGATGGAGAACACAGCTTCCAAAGTAATAAGGTAGAAAGCAGATAGATTTGTTGATTTTCCTCAGCCAAGTAGGGGGACTCAGTCATAGACATCAGTGGCACAAAAGTGCTGTCTGTGTCTATCGAGAAGGGTTATCATCATTTAGTTTGCCTTCCATCTAATTTTTGCTAATTTCTCACAAACATCCAACAGTGTCATTGTCTGAAATCAGAATTAAGGCAACATTGGTGTTTTCTACTATGCTTCCTATGAGTGAGTACATGAAACAGATCAAATGAAAATCAAGGTCTCCACAAATATCCTGACCTAGCATTTCCTACATTCATCCCTATAATGACTACTTACCGATATAATTGAGTATCATCGTTTTTATATACACATATGCATGCTTGGTTTTATAAGGACAGAGGTCAAATGTGTCCTAATCTCTACTGTCCTCAGTATAATTGTCTAAATATTCATTGACTTAATAAATGTGATGATGTCCTTATCAACAGCCATAAAAGCAAGAAACACATACAATTCCCGTAGACAAGATGCATTACGCACCTAACTTACAGCCATTGCAACTTCCTGCAGTGAATTACTAGACAACACAATTTTAAGGACCTTGTAATAGTGAAAAATCATTTTACTGGTTTTAAATATTGGATTTCAAAGTACTTTTGACAAAATACCTTATTGGAGAATATTACTCTTTTCCAGTTGGATTTCTAGCTGCTTTATAATGAGTGTGTCCTGACTTACAGAACTTGATAGGCATTTGTTTTAATAAAGTTCTTTTATATTTTTAGAACTGTCAGCCTGCAGTACTTAGCACTGGAGAGGAAGTAGAACAGGTGGGACTATGATACTAGGCTAGTCAGAATGCAAAACTGTACATGCACTCTGGAAAATAATTTGGTAATTTCTTTTAAAGTTATACATATGCTTAACATATGCCCCAGTAGTCCAACTCAAGGTTACTTACATTATGGAACTGAAAACCTATGTCTGATACAAAAACCAGTAGGTAAATATTCAAAACTATTTTATTTATTAATGGTTAAAGTTTAAAACAATTAAATATTCTTTATCAGGAGTATGAAAAACGTGGCCACTTCAAATATCTGACTAATGTTCATGTTACGGTTTGTGCCTAGTTGTACCCCCAAAGCCTCATGTGATCATGGGGTGGCTGCTGTAGTTTGTGATTGATTCTTGATCCAGTGTTGGGGTTGCAGGTGTGAGTGCTACCCTTTGGCCCTGGGGTGGGTAATCTGCATTACAATGTAAGGAGGGAAGAGAGGCTTCCTAGAAGCACAGTGGCTGTTCTCTCTTTGCTCTCTGGTCCTTGCCACTGCCATGAACAGTGGCTCTGTGCATGAGTCACTCTGCCTTGGAACCAGCTGAGTATGGACTGAAACTTCTACTAATTGTAAGCTAAATAAGCCTTTTCCTTCCTTAATTCTGGGTGTTTGGCATTTTGTCCTAGCAAAGAGAGAAGAGTAACTGAGACAGTTCAGAGGTAAAGAGGAACCAATTATTGATACATGGGATAAATTGCAAGATCCTCAAAGACATAAAGAAGCCCAAAATATGGTGGAAACATTTGAGGCTAGGAAGAACTGAGGGAGTAAAATAGTGTGTCACTGCTAGCAGTACTTGAATATGAAAGTGTTACTATAATGGTTAGCCTGATGGAGGTTTAGAGAATGATGAAATTGTTTTATATCCTGATTGTGGCTCTAGTTATACAAATCTATACGTTTGCTAAAACTCATAGAACTGTATACTAAAAAAAGATACTGACACTGACAAAGGATGTGCAAACTGTGGCACAGGGTTACAGGATAAATCCTGAGGGGACTTGAGTGACCTTACCAGATACAAAAGTTATATTTCTTGTTATATAGATTTTGGTTTATCTTGGTCTTAACAATCTAGCAGAAAAGTACAAAAACAAGGTATAAAAAGTAAAGCCATATTAATATGCTGAGCTGTAAAAGACTCGAGTCAACAACTTCTGACATTGCCAGTCCTATGGATAACCCACTACTATTATGGACTACTGTACTATATTGGATTATTTTGCTGAATTCATGCATCTACAATATTTAAATCACAATGTTTTACCCATCTCTAACAAAACTAAACAAAAAAGGGGATACAAAGAAAGGACCATTTTGTATTTGTATATACAAAATAGTTAGGATAGATATAAAGCTACTTTGTCTTAATTCAATGAGGAGAAAGATTTGTACTAATAGTATTTGGACAGGATATGATGTCTGCATCTTGTATTATGAATAATCACTAAGAAGATAACAATATGCAATGTATTAATTATTGAAACTGTTCTATTATTCAGTTTTGAAGCTGTCTTATTGCTGTTTCTCAATAAAATTAATAAAAAAGTATGAATCACACACACACACACACACACACGCACACAGAGAAAATATTACCAAAGGACACTTTAAAACTAAACTACATATCAGCATAACCTGAGAAGGAAGCTGTCTCTATGGTCTTTAGTTATGGTGTGAGAGGTGGAGAGGGGGATACATTAGCTATAATATCTGAAAAGAAGAGATAAAGTAGTTACAAAGAGGAGGAAATTTGCTTATTACTATTCAAAAATCAGAGGGGTCTTGTTTGAACCTGACACCTTATTGTCCAGTTACATACACTCCCCCCCCAGTACTTATTCTGATGTTAATTAATATAATAATAGCATTTGAAATACCCTGGCTCCTTAGCGCAGTAGGTAGCATGTTAGCCTCATAATCTGAAATAATCATTAGCAATCTGCGTTGTTAGAAATAGCCTTGCTTTAAGAGATGTACATATTGATACATCAGGAAAATGTGGGCGACTGTCTCACTGCTGAGATCTTTTGTCACCCACTCTAGAGTGCAAGAGGAGCCACATGTTTATTAAATGATTGATACTTTTGCTCTTAGGAACTGTGGGAATTACCATGCTAGAGCAGATCATTAGTCTGCCTCGTCTAGCATCTTGCTTCTGGCTTAAATAATTATTGGATGCTTTTGAGGGATATTTAACTCATCCTTAGAAAGCATTTGACCAATGTTTCTCACAGTTCTCAATGTTGAGGTACAGATGGGGAACCTGGGCCGGAGAAAAGCAGCATGTCTCAGCTAAGTTGGTTTGTGCTTCTAAAATATAGAAAAACTCAAACAGGAAGAACATATTTTTCATTAAGAGAGAAGACAGGATAGAGGGTGGCTCATAGTAGCATCAGAGTGGGAGAAATTGTTTCTCTAAGAACCAAAACCACCCAAAGCAAATTTTCCTACTTCAGAATTTTACTCTGGGACGTTGCTAGTTTTCTTCTGATCATCACATTCAGATGTACGTAGGTATAACATAGGAAAGTGGATTAAGATTTTCATTCTAGAATTGATTGTTATACATATAATTTTATATTGTTTATAGCCTCTACAAAAATCAGGAAATCTATAATTAATATGATTCCTGGAAATATTTACATATATCCAGACCCTATTATAAAATGAGTTTTCATTATCAAACCTATTACCAAAAACCAATTTCTGAGAATCAATGAAATGCAACCTTGCTTAAAGCTGAATAAATATTAATATATATCCTAATGACAAATTCAGTGATTAAATGCTGTGTCTCAAATACCACCAATTTAACAGATTTATGGACCTCAAGGTTGCCTTCTCTTATTCTTCCCATCCTTTTCTACTTCCTCATTTCTTCTTCTTCTTCTTCTTCCTCTTCCTCTTCCTCTTCCTCTTCCTCTTCTTCTGCTTCTTCTTCTTCTTCTTCTTCTTCTTCTTCTTCTTCTTCTTCTTCTTCTTCTTCTTCTTCTTCTTCTTTTCTTTTATCTTTTTCTTAATTTGGCAAAATAGACTTTTGTGTTTATGTTTCAGAAATAACAGTATGAAGTACTATGGAGAGAGGATAGAAGGAAGAGAATGAACTACATTATAAAGACCAGTGAAAAGCTTTAATTTATACTTGAGAATAACAAGATATGAAAAGATTTTGTAAAAATCCTTTGTTCATTAGATGATGTTTATTTAACAAGCTGAGTGTTTTCAATGAGATTAAACTGTGGATTTTGTTAAAAGAACTCTAAGAAGTAAAGTCTCTGTTCTTTAAATCCTACTTTAAATCCTACTGTCTTACAGAAATATTACTAAACACTTTTAAGTCCATTTTTATTCAGTTTTGTCTATTTGCCATTGGTTGTAATAGACTTAGAACTTCAAACTTATTCCTTGATTCTTTATTGTATGTTTTAAAAATTTGGCAAGATTGTTTGCTTTATGCTTATCAGAGCAGAATTTCAGTCCCAATGCAGGCAGTGCTGTTGGAGATGCAAAGAGCCCATGGCTGTGGGAAGGCCATATGGTCATGGGAAGGCTGTGTGACACTGGAGCCTTGGAGACATGGGGCTATGCAGCTACTTTGCTGCTTTGCTTTCATGAGCCAGGAGCAGCCTGCCTGTGTCTCGGCTCTGCTCTGCACACTCCAGCATGGTACTGGCTGCTGCAGCATCAGAGCCATAGCTCTCATTGCCCATTGGATCTTGTTTTAAAGCACAGGCTTTAAGGTTGATGTAGATTTATGAGGTTATAAGAAGGATGTCACACTTTTTTCCATTTTGGTCTTCGTAATGGTGATGGTGGGGTGGTGGAGCTGTGCAAAACTTCAGTGAAGTTAGATGATCCAGGGTAAGACAGAATGTGTTAGGATTTGGGGGAAATTGGGAAAGAAAATATTTGCAGATGCTACTATTTGCAAAAAGCTCAATCAAGTAAGGAGAAGAGACGACTGTAGCAGTAGGCCTCCATTGATAAGGATTAAAGTCAGGTGAAGTGGTAGTGGTGGTGAGGAGGAGGGAGAGTGTTCACAGGACTGGTAGTGAATGTTAATTTAAGAACCATAGTGATCATACTGTTGAGGGAAAGAACGTAATGTAGTGACTGACAGCATGAACTATGAAATCAGTCTGACTGATATTCAGTCAAACTATTTAAAAATTTATAAATCTTTAAATCTATATGCATGATTTCCCTCATCTATAACCAGCCCTCTGCGTTGACCTCTGACCTACAGGATTTAATATTTTTCCAGAAGTATTATGCCTTGGTTTCTCCAAAATCTTTTAGCTCCTTTGTCTCCCCTCTTGCAATGAGAGTGTTGCTCTGTGTTTTTGTATATTGAAAGCGTTTGGCTTATTTTGGCTGTCACAAGATCTCACAGGTAAGACTGCTCTTAGTTTCAGAGGAAAGTTTGGACTTGGGCTTTCTAGTAATGGTGAAACTTTTAAGAGCTTGTCTTATGCGATGAGAGACACACGAGCTTTTGGGAGGTCAACAGCAGTGTGTTGTGCTTTATGCCTTAACTGTCTCCCCACAGGACCATCTGCTCAGAAATGGTGCTTTTGAAAAGTGATTGAATCATAGGGATGCTCATCAGTACCTCAATTCATTGGTGAATATAGGTGAATGCCAAGGCAGGAAGTAGGGCCCAGCTAAAAGTTTCATGCTAGTGTCACCTGGAGGGGTGCACGCTTTGCCCTGGACCCTTCCCTTCTCTCTGCTTCCCAAGTGCCAGCGGCTGAGCACCCTTCCCCTGCTTCTGCCATATCCTTCACTCCTACCCTTTCTTATTTGGCACTGATTGGCCATGGACTGAATCTACTAAATTCTGAGCCAAAATAAACCTCTCTTCATTTAAGTTGAAATCGTCAAGTATTTTGTGCCAGCAACTGGGATAATGATTCATACATCGCATGTTAGGCAGATGGAGACAAGTTCCAATGTCTCAGAAACAAGGGAGCAATTGATGAGGCTAACTTGTGAATGTTGAAGTGGCTACAGATGTAGACTTTGAATTTGTGGAAGGGAAATGATGCCTTCGCTCTGGTTCTGCCTCCACACTGCATATTCATCTGTCCCCATCCAAGAATCAATCCCTATGATAAGGGGACAAGAATGAGAAGATATTTGGAAACGTTTGGGGCAATAGTGAGATTGTTAATTCCCAGTGACCTCAGGTTTACTTATGCAGCCTGTGACTAGGTCATAGAAGTGGAAAATTGAGTGATCAAACTTTAAAAAAGACTTTTTAGCTGTAGATGAGTGGAAGATGGATTAAATAGTACTGAAGGCTCACTTGGGGCTTAGGTACTGATAATCTTCGATTTTCCATGGTCCAACTGTGTGATGGAAAGAAGGTCACTTGGGTTCTGTGGCAAGTACACTTTCCACATTGATCTTTAATTGTTTGACACATTGGCAGCATGGAAGAGAATATTCTCTTGTGACACTAGGTGGTAAGAATGAATCACTCTTCCTGGTCAGCCAAGTGACCACAAAGGTAAACAATCAAAGCCCTGCAGTACATGGGCCGTCCAGGTATCTCAGTGGACTAAAGCACCTGCTTATGCAGAGTGCAGCGGCCAGGGTTAGATCCCCAGTGTGCAATGCTGGCTGCACTCCTGGGCCATGCTGAGACAGTGATTGAGATTGGGAGTAGTGCCACGCACCTGTAATCCCAGCACTTGAGAGGCTGAAAGCAGGAGGATCATTGAGTCTGATCTGAGTAGTGAGACTCTGTAGTACTGGTACCAAATACATTAAAAAAACAAAGGCCCTGCAGTACATTGTACTGTGAAGCATAGGTTAGTTGTACTGAGTGCAGTTTTACCTTGGGTTTGTGAGGACACAGCTGCTTCATAGACTCAAGGAGTGACTGCATTTGTGGTACCATTAAATGACAAAATCATGTCATGTCTTTAATAGTATGAATTTCTATTAAATTTTCAAATTTCCCAGGAGCAAAGGTGATGAAAATGTACTCAGTTTTGTCTCATAGAAAGGGGACTGTCCATGCAGACACAGGGCAGGGCAGAGACAAGAGTCTTAGGGAGGTCTGCGAAGCCCAAGGCAGAGGCCAAGGAGTGAGAGAAAAGTAAATGTCAGGTAAGAAATAAAAAGAGGGGAGGGCTGAGAAAAATGCATGTCAGGAAGATAAAGACATAGACATAACAGGAGGACAAACCAGACCTAAGATGCAGGATGTGTGTTAAGAGAGACCCCTGTGCACCTGGGTCCTGGAGAAAGAAGCACCCTGAGGGATGGATGGGACTGGGTGACTGTCTCTAAGCCATCAAATACTTTTTGGTGGGGAATGTGGAAAGGAGCCTCAGTGGTAACTTACTTAGCTCAATCTTATTTTTTAAGGTGGTAAAGTTTAAGCCACAGGTGCTAAAGCAAGTTTCTTAATAACAGGGCTTTTTAGTGCTGATAGAGCTCAGCACACAGAGAAAGGGACTGTGTCAGAGTCAGTCATCCTACCCTTGAAACAGTGAACCTCGATGGCTCAGTGAAGAGATAAAAACACTGTGCTGTGACATGGCTCAGACTGTGGAGAAACCGACAAGCCATTGACCTCTTTTGTACACTTACTTCACCAAATAAGTTCAGTGTCAAATCTTATGAGCCTCCTGTGACCAATGACACATACATCACAGAGAAAATGTAATCCAGGTGACATGTGATGTAAGAAGATCACATTGCTTATAATGTCATTGCTTAAAGCTAATTAATTAGTGATATCTTTTGATTAATTTTTTCTTTCTTTTTTTTTTTTTTTTTTTTGTATTTTAGGGAAGGGTCTATGGGTGTTCAGCGTCTCACTACTAGATTGAACTCATAATGATCTGTCTGTTTACAGCCTCCCAAGAGCTGGGTTTATAGGCTCGTGCCACCACGCCCAGTCTCAATTGTTGTCTCAGTGTGCCCCGGGGGTGGGGCCAGCATGGCAGGCCTGGTGATTGAACTTTCAGTCCCTGCACCTGCTTACAGGTGCTTTAATCCACTGAGCTATTTGACAGGTTCAGAAAAGACTAAAATCATTTCAAGATTATTGCAGAGGTTGTATAGTAGCAAACCTTAACTGATTTAAGCATTCTTGAATCCATCCGCTATTGGTGAGACAGTACTTTTACAGCCAATACACTGGTCATTTCTTGCCCCCTTCCTGCAAATGTTAAAGATGTCAGAAGGTGAATTATTTTTGTAAACTCATTCTATTTGTGACAGAGTACTGAATAAACTATACAAAACTCTATTTTTATAGTTCCCTTTCATTGCTGTGTGAGAGCAGATGACATCAGGTGACACTATCACGTAGAGTTCATTAAAGTACAAATTTAGTACTGTACTTAAGAATTTATAGTATATGGAAGCCTGACATAGTAGGGTTACACAGCTGCCTGTACCAATTCTCTCTCAAGAATAGAAGGCAAAGTTTTTCTTTTACTATTTCTTAGTCTTTGTCTAACATATTATTAAGTACTATTGTATTTATATTAAAATTTGAAGAGCCAATAGTAAATCTATTCACATTATGTTACAAGGGAAAAAGAAACAAAGATATCTGCTAATATATGTGTACACATGCACACACATATTAATAAAATTGCAAAGAAGAATTGCAGTTACAATCCTCATTTCTGTAACTATTCACATTGTTGAAGCTGGTATTTAGAACTGCGTTCATATTAAAGCACCTACAAGCAGGCACAGAGGCCAGGGCTTTGATTCCTGGGCCTGCTGTGCTGGCCCCTCCTCAGGGACACGCTGAGATGGCAGTTGAGACTGGCGTGGTGGCATGTGCCTATAATCCCAGCACTTGGAAGGCTGTAAACAGGCAAATCAATGAGTCTGATCTAGTAGTAAGACCCTGAACACCCTGTGGGCCCTTCCCTAAACATACTAAATAAATAAATAAATAAATAAATAAATAAATAAATTAGAACTGCCTTGTACTACCCATTCTGTATTTCATTGGCTTTTAACAAACACCTCAGTGTCTAAGGTGTTCACTTGGTGGGGTGACCTATACCTTTACTCCTGAAGGTTTTGGGCTATGTGCATCATGCCCAGATTGAGTTGCAGGTTCCCATTGACCTGATTAGCAGGACATGGTAATGCTGGGCAGTGTTCTGAGGCATCTGTGGTTTATTTTGCCTTTTCACTGTTGGAAAGTGATAGTCCAAATTCCCCTTGTTAGTCTGAATCAGTCACAACTGCTGTGGACACCACAACTTCCTTTTTAGCTTGTTTACTCAGAGGCATTGGGAGCCCCAGATACCTAGAGGAGAATCTTGGCTTCCAAGTCAATGGAATCACTAGACTTCCTTATACAGCACTGCTGCCTTCAGGAGCTAAGACTTCTAGGCCAGGCAGAGCACGGAAATGGGGGATGAGGAAACAAAAACTTTGCTAACGAGACTATAGTGGTGAATGGCACCATTCCTATGTCCATCCCTTGATGGCTATCGGAGAAAGAATTCCACAGAATGGGTGCTTTGGGTCCTTCTGGGGAAGCTTGCTACAGCCCTGTAAGATATTGCCATCTTGCTGGTGCTGTAACTACACCAGCAAAGGCCATTCTACCTTTCTGTCAATCCATCTGCTTCTGAATGAGGGAAATGGTAAGAGCAGTTAATTCCATGAGAAGGAGCCTGGCACTCGATTCTTTGGCTGTGAAATGTGTTCCTTGGTCAAAAATAATGATGATGTGTCTACTGCCATGACAGTAAATATGGCTCCCTGTAAGTACATCGGTGGTCATTTATGCAGAAATCTTAAGTGCAGGGAAGGCAAATCAGTACTGGAAAAAGTGTCTCTGTAACCAAGGATTAAATTCTGCCCTTTCCATGGTGGAAGCCATCCAACATCCTGTTGTAGTCTGATGCTGTGTTTTAAGGTACTATATTAGGTTCTCTATTAGGGGTGCAGTGTTGGCCTCTGCTGCTGGCATGTGTGGCATTCAGCAGTGGCTGTAGCCTGATCAGACTTGGTCAGTAAAACTTCATTTTGCAAAGACCATGTACAATCCCTATCCATGCCACAATGGCCAATTTGTTCATGAATCCCTTGGATAATGACAGGGGTGGCCAAAGTAAAAATGGACTGCCACAGGTCATCCCATGCACTTGCGTACCAAAGTCCTCTTCTGCTGAGGTCATCTCTTGGTGAACACTTACATGGGACACAATCACCTCTCTAGTCTTTGCCTATACAAGGAGGTCTAACCACATAATGTTCCTCTAAATTTCTTTGTCATCAATTTTCTAGTTATGTCCCTCCCAAGTCCCTGGCCCTCTGGTCAGACCATTGGCTACCGCCTATGGATTAGTCTGTAGTTGAACATCTGGCCATTTTTTCTTCTAAGCAAAATTTGTAACAGGTGCACAGTATAAAGTGCTTCCTACCTTCACCATTCTCCTTCAGGGATGTCATGGAAAGATGGCATAGTGCTGGAGCTATCTACTCCTGGGTGATGCCTGCATAGTATGAAGAACAATGTGCAAGTTGGGCCCTCATCCTGTCCTCAGGGAACTAAGCATGTGGCGTTCCCTGTGAAGCTACAGACGCATGCTGGGGGGCAAAGGCAGTGCAGCAGGAGTAGAACAATGGGCTGTTGGGAAGCTATTGCCTGTACTTTCTTTGTCTGCTCACCTGTACACCACTTCTACTTCATCAGAGATTTGTGCTGTGCATGTGCAACTTTATGGCTTGCCAGGCTCAGAGCACCCAGCTCTGAAAGCAGGATAACTTCCTGTCCCATGGTTGAGCATTCATTTCTATAAGGTCCCTAGCAGGACTTCTAGTTAGAGAAGTGGGGTTGGGGGCTGTAAACATAATAAACAAATTATCTGGTGTAGTAAAAAGTAACAAGTGCTAGGGACAAAAGAAGCATCACAGAGCATGGTGGGAGACCAGATGGGCGTGTGTGTGCATTGGCTCATTGGTGGGCTATGCTGAGAAGGCTGTGGAGCTGAGGAGAAGCAAGTATCAGAGCAAGGCCCACAGACATGCACGGGAAGACTAGAAAGCTCCATTCTGGCAGAAGCCCCAGCGTACTTGAAGTGTCTGAGCATCAGACAGGCATTGGGGGCTGCCTGGTCTATTGAATGGCAAAGTCACTCAACTGGTTCAAAATGCTTCTTACCCTAAATCACCACATCCAGGGTAGGTGTGAGTGGAGGGACTTTAGCCAGTCTTGCCATCCATCTGAGGTGATGCTATCAATTTTAGAGGAAATTATGGATTTGTTGTTTGTCAGTCATCAAAACACAAAAACCTTTTCAGAAGCTTAGACAACATCAGCATGTGGGGAATGCAATCTGGAAGAGTAACGGGGGGACAGCAACATCAAAAGCTCTTTGAAAGTTGTGTGGACTGCGATATCCAGGTAGGGATTTCAGGTGTGTCTCTCCCAGAGTAAGTTTTGCCCACACTCCTCTATATCTGCCCGCTCTTATGCCGTAGGTTGCTAATGCCTTTTAATATCTTTTTCAAAAAATTTTTGTGGGGAGGGGACTTAAATTCAGGTCCTCAGCCATGCTAGGGAAGCAGCTCTGCCCCTGAGACATTAAGTCTTAAGAAATTTACCTCCTTCTCTACAAATGTCTTTGTAGAAACACCATGGCAGGTAAAGCCTACTTTTCTTTTTCACGTGACAGAACTGAAGATCATGGTGATTACATAGCCATAGACACAGTCATTATGCTGTGTGCTTTGCGGCTTTTTCCTGCCTTTGTTTACCACTGACAGCTTTTCCTGCTGATTCCTACCATGGTGTGGCCATGGTTCCTAAGAGATGCTGCAGAGCCACTGCCAAGGCAGCTGCTCTTCCAAACCATGCAGGACGGTGTGTAAGTCAAGTTTGCACCTTGCTACATCAGCAAAGTGAAGTACAAAGGAGAAGTTGACAAAGAGTCTTGGGTTAAAAGTTGAAACATGTACCCACAGGCTGATGTAAATACAGGTAGAACTTCCAGATGGTGAGATAGGAGAAATTAGCAGTCTAGAACCCTTGAGAGATAGGAGTAACACTTTTCAGATTCCATAAGAGTGCTGAAACATTCTTCTATATTTTTTTCTGTTAACCTATTACATAACATGGGAGCAAATATGCTCTCCGTGAATTTAGCAGTGGGAAAATTGAAAATAAATAAAAGGAAATATTTCTACATCTAGCGTGTAATCAGCCCATAGACATTTCTGTTGAAATAGGTCAGAGAGTCAAACGCTGAAGAGGAGAAAGAAAAAGACAGGAATATCTAGTTAATTTTATGACCAATAATAACATTGTAATGATACCCTAAGTTGAGCATAATGAGATGGAAGCTTTGGGGTATAAAATGATCGTCTCAGAGGACAGGAAGGAATTCTCCTGCTCCTACTCTTAGCAGTTTGAGTGACAACACTGAATTGGCCAGATGCATTACGGGCTGTAGTATCTTCCCAGGAGGCAACTTCTATTAACCAGAAAACCATTCTTGAAAGACTAGTGGCTAGTTTTATCTGGAAAAATCCTACATTTCAAGGGAAATTAGCCCTGAATCCAAGCAAAAAGAATTTTATAGTTGGAAGAATGATAAACTCCCCAATGTTGGACAGAGTTTGCTTTTGCTTTTGACTCAGTGTGTAAATTTCTTTAAGCAAAATATTCATATGACTTAGCACATTGTAGTGGATGGAAATCGGCCTTTGACACAGGCCAGGTCCAGCAGAAAGCACACGACCTGCCCCTGAGGAATTATAAATCTGCTCTTGTCTTTTGGCCAAACTTTTTAAAAGTTCAAAGCAGCTGCTTCAGCCTCGGTCCGTGTGCCTTGCTGGGCAGGGTGGGACTGTGTGCTCGCGCTTCCGACCCCAGGGAAGTGCTGACTCCTTGGCAGTCTCGAAGGGCTCCCAAATTAATTTTGAGCTGGCTGCCAAGCGCAGAATGCCTTGAAGGGCAAAGCTCATCCACAGCCACTTTTTAATGAACTTAGGAGAACACAGAGCGAGGCAGTCGTGCCCCATGGACAGCCCTGGCGAGTGCAGCACAGGTCAGAAAGTCGGGACACCTGCGTCTTCCCCTTAGTAATGCTTCTGCACTAATGGACATCTTGGCATTGTTTGTTCTTTGCCCTTCTATAGTTTTAAATTTGTACTTCATTTGATTATGTAAAACACAGGAACCACGTGAGGCCGAGGTAGCAACTCGAAGTATCACATAATCCCTATATCTCTCTCTGTTGTCTGCTCATGTGTGCATGCATGTGTGTGCGTGTTCTCTCTCTCTCTCTCTCTCTCTCTCTCTCTCTCTCTCTCTCTCTCTCTGTCTCTCTCTCTCCCCAGAAACAGAACCTTTGTTTTGGATACATCACAGGCAGAAGATCAAGTGCTCACTGCGGCACCGTCTTCTCCATGGCGACCAAGCTGCTTCCCAAGTCTGGGCTGCACATCCACTGTCCTTCGAGCTTAGTGTTTTCATCTGCAAAGTGCAAGAATAGTAAAAATAAAAATATGCCTCTCATTTTTTTTTTTTTGTGCTACTGACAGCACAGTGTGTGTGTGTGGCTCACGTTGGACTTGATGTGCACTCCATAGACAAGAAATTTTGATTTCTCTTCCCTTCCGCTGTGGCGCCAGGCACTGGCACGAGGGTTGGGTGAAGCATAAGATCGGCAAGGCTGAGTGGCGCTGCATGCGCAGGGAGCGCCTAAAAGCACAACTTTAAGCGGCCCCTGAGGACGAGCAGTGCGTCCCCTTTACCTGTATGTTTCATCCCATATTCCCAAGGTTTAGCTCACCATCCAAATAAAGGCAAATGCTCAGTGAACAGCATTCAACTTATTTTTAAATGTCAGAGCTGCACAGTGCAGGGGCTAGCAGATGACGGTCTGTCCAGTTTTCTCTCTTGTTACCCACCACTTCCCCATACATTCATAAAAGTTTCAAGTCGTATGAGGAAGTTCAGGATCATTATTGATTTCCTGCATTTATACCAGATTTCATCTAAATTAAAGAAATCATCTTAAAGTATCTGTATATGCAGATCATACCACATAGCTTGTTTTTGTTTGGTTTCACTTTGTACTTTTCTGGGTGGGCACATACAACTAAAGACTTGCTAACAAAATATTCCTTTCTACAGTGAAGAATATTGAATTTATTTGTTGTTGACTGCAGCTGTATTGCAGTCAATACTTATTCTTCATAGGACCTAAAGCCTTTGTTATAAACACCATAAGTGGTCCTATCTCTCAATATTCAATGCCAATTTTCTGTCTCAGTAATCTACTATGTTTTCGTACTCAAAACTGGATATCAGATTTTCTTTAATATGCATTCATCGTGCTGAGAATGATATACTGCCTTTGGAGGAGCTTGAAGAACGGGTTCAGGTCACCTACCTGGGATCTTCTAGCTCTGTGCTTTATCTGGAAGAATTTTAAAGCTGGATTTGTAAGAATCCTAGCAGCTATTCATTCCACTGAATAAACAATATTTGGTTGACTTTTTTCATATTTCCTGTCTGTTTTCCTTTCCAGCTCTTATATATTACCCTGAGTGAGTAGATTGCTTGGGAAATCATCTGCTCTTTCAATCCACACTGCCCTGCTGTGTCTCCAGGATATCAGTATAATTAATTAAATGTTTTAAAAAATCATTTATTTATTTACTTGGCACAAGGACTCACTGTGCACTTCAGACTTGCATTTAACTTCCCGTCTCAGCCTGCCTAAGTGCTGCGATTGCAGGTGTGCACACTATGCTTGGTTTCGGGGTCAGCACAGTCTGGTTCCAACAAAACATACTGTCTTAGTTACTCTTCTCTCATTGCTGGGACAAATACCCAACATCCAAAATTGAAGGACAGAAAGGTTTATTTAGCTCACAGTTACTGCAGGTTTCAGTCCATATTCAGCTGGTTCCAAGGCAGGGGGCACATGGCAGAGGGCAGCAGTTCATGGTGGCCAAACAGCAACAATGACAACAAAGAGCAATTACTACACAAAGTCTGTCTCTGTCTCTTATACTACATTCAGGCTCTCTGCCCCAGGCTGGGGGAAGTACTCACACCCATAATCCCAGCAGTACTAAAACCCATAATCCCAGCCTTGGGTCCACATAATCCCAGGGGATCATGAGTTAATCACAAATTCTAGAAGTCCCCTCGACTACATGAGACTTTGGGGGAAGAATTAGACACCAACCATAACACACGCAGTACTAGAGATTGAACCCAGGCCCTTTTGCTTGCCAAGCAGGTTAGTCCACTGAGCTCTATTCCCAGCCCAGTAGCACAAATTTTTATGCAAGCTATTATATTGGATAGATGTCCACATATTTTGTACATACAATAAGGATGCCGAGGTACCTGGCACCTTGTCCATCATCAAAATCTCAAGGTATAGAAAGAAACGAACTGGAATTCACAGCTCAAAGTAGTCTCTGTTCCTTGGTTTACAGAGCTTCTGCATAGCAAGAGGTGCCTCGCTCAGACAGATGCAAGAATCACAAAGCTCAGTGCTTTCAGGGACCCACTTCCTCCCTGTTCCCAAGAAGCTGCAGCAGCAACAGCCTTTTCATTGAGCTTCCTCTTCCGTGAGGTCAAGGACCATTTTGTTCTCTGCCAAGAAATGATGCTATTTGCATCCCCAAGCTGAGGCTCTTCACAGAGCATGCTGAGCAGGCACCCGCAGGAGCATGTACACCTCACTCATGCTGATGCTGTCCAAGGCCAAAGGCCTGATCTCATTCTGGAAATCTTTCACATGCAATGCCAGGCTTATGCAAATACTTTCTTCTCTTTGCTTCAATAGTTTTGTGTGTGCAAGTGCAGTACCAGAGAAATTTCATTTTTATAATGCAGTGGTAAAAAAGGGAAATTTGTGGAAAACTATACAGATAGTTTTTCTGAAAGTTTCTAGATTCTCAGGCATTGGATGAAGCAAATACTGGAATAAAGTCTGTAGGGAAGTTTGTGCATGACAAGGGAAATTTCCAGTCAAAATATTGGTTAAGAATGCAAACATACTCTGTCTTCAGGCTCGGTTTCCAAAGGATGGGAGAGGGGAGGCTTCCCTGATGCTCTTTGTTATCTTCCCTAGAACAAGATGTATTATATATGTTCAAAAAAATGTGCATCAGACTGTGGGTGTAGGCTGGGGTAGAGTGCCGTCCCTAACAACCTGCTGATTGCAGCTCAGAACAGCAAAGGCTGATTTCTGGCTGCTCCTTCCTCTTCATGCATCATGAGCAAGGGCTGGGGATAAGAGATCAGGCTCTGTCTTCCACTGTGGTAGTCACTGTCACAGAGCCCAGTAGGACTCTCAGAGCAGAAACTAGAAAACCCTTTCTGAAAGAAAATATTTTCAATTTTGTAAGCCATACATTTCTGTCATAGTTAGCTGTTGACTGTTATGGAAGTCCCAGGAACTGTAGAGAATACCCAGTAAACAAATGTGACTATATTCCAGGGACATGCTCTGTCTAACCACGTCAGTGGGCTAGGTGGGGCCTGTGGCCTGTGGTTTGCTAACTCTTTAAATTAAATTACATAGCCCCAAAGGGACATTTGTTACTGCTCTGCTCACTGGCTAATGACTAATGAATGCTCCTGCCCAAACTTACAAGAGTAGGGTAGTACCTGCTACTTCCTGAACTAGTGGAATGTGTATGTGTATTCATGCACATACTCAAAAAATAATGAAGGGAAAGGTGAGCAGTTATTTTCACAGATCCACAGCAGCTGATTAAGGATACTGGTCTTATAAAATTCCTCTATCCCTGAATGTTTTCCCTCGAAGAAAAACAATTTACAAGGCTCTAGTGTTCACTTGCTATTAAAAGACAGCACAGTGGCTGGCCAATAAAAGAAGACATTAACTCAACCTGTGTTTGCTCACTTTTGTTGGCCCTCCACTCTACAAGCTGGAATTCTTCATAGATCTTCACCTTGGGCAGTCCTAAGGTACATCAGGAAATGTACCCAAGAAGTAGATCTTGGAAAAGAATCAGGAAGAAGCAAGAGAAGCATTTCATCACATGACAGTCACAGCAGTGAAACTGCCTAAGGGAAAAAGCTATTTCCTTACAGATCACTTTCTGAGAGGTTTCC
The DNA here is from genome assembly GCA_004027165.1 of Ctenomys sociabilis. Lineage (NCBI taxonomy): Eukaryota > Metazoa > Chordata > Mammalia > Rodentia > Ctenomyidae > Ctenomys > Ctenomys sociabilis. Next base: position 43,823 of record PVKA01015034.1, read on the forward strand.
TAGGTGTAGCAGGACACTTTTACATTGAAGTAAGGGCACATGGGAGTCTCTGGTTGATTGTACTGTGAATGCAGTTATGCACAATCCTGGTTCATGAGAGGATGCTCCTCAAGTGTGTGGCTTTCTAACCACCCTTCAACCTCAGGTCATACCCGGCATCTTTTCATCTGTATGTTTATTCTGACTCTTCCAGGGTCATCATTATTCTAGAGAAGTGCATCTGCCCTTTATTGGTACTCTTTCAAGTTGAATTGGTGTTACTCTTAGAGAAAAACGTTAAGTATGTTTGTGTTTTGCACAATTCAGTCATTGCTATTTCTTTTCTTTCTTTCTTTCTTTCTTTCTTTCTTTCTTTCTTTCTTTCTTTCTTTCTTTCTTTCTTTCTTTCTTTCTTTTTTTTTTTTTTTTTTTGGTGGAATAGGGGATTGAAGTCAGGCCCTTGTGCTTGCCAGGCAAGTGCTTATTCTACTGAGCCTTCTCCCCAGCCGCATTCATTGCTATTTCTGACTTTCTCCCATACTTTGTTCAGATAGGGAGAAATGTAGATCCCAGTGAGTTTTTCAGTCAGAATAAAGACCCTGGGAAGCTATTGTGCAGGTAGTTGGGTCTCTGTAAGAAAATCTCTATAGAGTCCAAGTGATTCTAGTCCATACCTGCTAAAATTTTAGAATGCTTCTTAAATATTACTAACAATATAAGTAAAACACATCAGTCAACAGTCATCAATTAAACTAAAAATGAAAACAAAAATAGAATACACATCTGGATTGCAATCCATTGGTTAGTGATAGGGCTTGAATTTTGTTTTCCTGATCAGTAATATTTTTGTTAAATATGAGAAGATTCTAGAATCAGTGATTACTTGGCATGACAAAGTATACTACCTGAAAATAGGGAAAATAACTCTCATCTAAAGAAATGATAGAAGAGATACCTGGCAATATCTAGTAGTCCAGTGGGACTACTTTCGCATTCGTCTGTTTGACCCACTAATTAGGGTCCATGTAACAGTGGGTAATACCAGAAAAGTATGCTTCTAGGTTTCTAAAATACAGTTATCTCCTTAAAACTCACGTTGTTATCTACTTGCCAGTGCAGCAATGCTTGAGAGTTAGAGTGAGGGCTTAAGAGGTGTTGGGTCACATAGCTCTTTGAAGAGACAAGTCTTGTGTTTGAAAGAATAGGTTAGGCTAGGGAGATAACTCAGCTGTCTAAGAGCCTGCCCGGCAAGCACAAGGACTGAGTTTGATCCCTGGTACCACATGCTGTGCCAGCCCCGAGACCATGTACCAAATAAATAAATAAATAAATAAATGATTTTTTAAAAGAAATTTAGAAATGGTTCAGTTATCTGGGGTGCAATGTGTTGTCACGCATTACCCTGGTGGTTCTTTCTTTTCTTCTGCACAAGCCTGCTCGCCATCTCCCCCTGCCACCATGTGTGGAGTGACAGGAAACCTTCCTGTGAGAGGAAAAGGGTGCGGTCCTCACACCCCAACCCCCAGGTCTGTGAGCCAAACATACTCATTTTCATCATAAATGACCCAGTGTGGGATGTTGTCGTGACAAAGTAGACAAATGGTGTGTGCCGTCAAGCTTTCCACTTTGCAATGGAGGAAACTGAGGCAAAGTGAAGCTCTGTTCACAGAGATTGTCAGTGAAAGAGCCAGGACCCCAACCTAGACACTGTGCACCTGAGTCCATGTCCCCAGCTTCATACGCGCGCCCATTGTGCTTTATCCTCCTGTCCAGCAGGGTTGGCACTGAGGTGGCAGAACGGTGGGTCTATGCAAGCTCTTTTGAACAACTAGTCTCTGTGTTGGAGGAATAGCTAAGCACCTTTGTTGTTATCTAAATTGACCCCAAATCCACCAAACAGAGGTGCGTTCAAATTATTGACACTACAGATAAAATGCTAAGTCCCTTACTTTTGGGAATTATTTGGTCCAGAGTTGTTTTTTTTTTTTGTTGTTGTTGTTGTTCTTAAAAAACAAGACTATGTAAGGAAAGGCAGAGCTCTTGTGGTCTGGCATGCTGTCAACAGGTAATCAATGAAATGCGTCATTACGGCCCCCTCTTCTTTTTCACCTGAAATATCCTGTTTGGCTTTTCTGCTGCATGCTTTTTTTTTTTTCCCTGAAACTTTCCGCTATGCTTCAGTTCCCATTCTTGATGGTTTTGACTTGCAAAGAAGATTAATATAAAATATCAGTCAAGAGCCTTGAATTCCCAGCCGATATCTTATCTCAGAATAAAAGGGGAAAATTTGTCTCCTGGGAATCATGGGCAATGAGAAGCTGGGAGCATTTCCTTGGCATGGGGAACTGGCAAAAATAGTCCTAGTGGATTTCAAGTTAATTTGACTAATTCTTTCACCACTTGTCAAATGAAACTACTTTTGTTTAGGTATCAAAACAAGCTGTTTCCTCTGCCATTTCTCCAGTGAGCAGCATAGGCACTTGTGGCGAACACACATTACTGCTAACTGTTATGATGTTTGCTGTCAAATTCATTTATTTATACAACTGCTGTAAAAAGCCTGAGGCCCATAAGCAGCCATGAAAGATTTCAGAGTCATGGTGTGGGGTCATGAGAGGGGAAAAAAAAAAGTCTCCACTGGTTATGAGAAAGGAACTGACACAGGAAATGGTCACATATGGCGCAGATTTATTGTGTCCGGGGCTTCCCATTCAAATCTCATTAGAGCCACAGCTTAGTGCAGACCAGGGCTCCATCGCATTCATTTCAGCGTTGGCGTCCAGCAGAAATTACTGTTGCCGCTTCAGAGGGAGGGCTGGGGCAGTGATAAGTTTATCATTCTAGGGGAAGAGCGTGCCAGGAATCGTACTTGTAAAGAATGCTGTTGGCTGTCCCTGCCTCTGAAGTAACCCGTGCACGTCGCTTTGTTTAAAGCTGGCAGGCAACATTCGCCAGCAGAAGAGAAATAGGAGGTGGAGAAAGGGGGCCGGGGGAGGAGAGGACGAAGAATGAAGAAAGGTGAAGACAGCGCAAAAGGCGAAGGGCCTCCTGGATTTTACAGTGACTTTGTTTTTCAATATTGACAAAAGTGGAGGAGCTTGGCTCATGGACACCCATGTTCACACACGTGCACACTACGTATGCATGTGCGTTTGCTCTGCTTGTGCTTGCTAAATTCAGATTCTTGAGTCCACATTGCAGGATTTTTCACTTATAATTGCCCTTTTCAACACTACGCATGTGAACGCAGCACAGGCAAGCACTGCTCCCGACAGTGAGGCCAGTACTAGTTAGAGTGGAAGAAAGCACTGAAGGGAGACCAAAGGGAATGTGAAAATTGAAAAGCAGCTTCTTCTGACTGTGGCGCATGCGGTGGTCCTGTGCACCAGCCTGGCTGTCGCCGACACTGCGGATGGGCGCGTCCCACCTTTCCCACCCCACCTTCCAGGTCATCCCACCTCTCCTCTTTATCTGCTTCTCATTATCAAAAGACAACAAATACTCTGAAACACTCATTAGGAGGACCCGGAGGAAGCCGCAGGTCCCTTCAGTGCAGGTGCCTCTCGCCTTAAGCACTGGCTGGTTTTAGGCGGCTCTTCGGGAGTGTCAGGTTAATCTGGAAATGCGTTCCCGTGGAAATCAGAGCTAAGCACACTGGTGAAGTTGCTCACGGGGTTGTGCAGGGTGCTCTGATCTGTGGCTGTGAGTTCACCGGCTCCCTTCTCATCCGCAGATGCCCACTCTCCTCACAGAACAGCTTCCTACTTCTGGGAGTTAAGTCCTTATCTACGGTCCTCACACTTGTATGTCCCCTTGCCCCACGTGCTGAAAGGCACTGCGTCGGTCACCAAGTGCCAACGTGGGTTCAGTGTGGATCACGGTGCTGAGGAAGCCCAAGGGTGGGCTCCTGAGGGCCGCCGGCCACCAGCAACAAAAGCCGCTCTGGAAACGCGTTCATTTCAAGGTCTAGGAGCTAAGTGTTGAATGCATGTGAAGCTTTTTTTTTCAATCTGATAAACTTAAATTTCCCAAATTGCTTATAAACATCTTATAATGATGACTGTAATTACCCTTGCATTACTTGCAGCAGTAAGGGTGCATGGGCCGGGTATCAGCAAGCCACGTCTGTGCTCTGACTCATATTACCACATGTGGCCACTCAGTAGCCTTTAAAGACCTCTAGATCTTAACTCCAAATTAGCAATTTCGTGTTTCCTGTCATTTATAATTACTTTCTTACACATAAAGGACATTACTCTCAATTTATCTTCACTTCAAAAAACAACATACCCTTATCCATTTTGAAGATGTCTTTCTAAAATAAATACAACTACCTTTTTTTATTTTTTTGAAAATAGGGCCTTTTTCCTGTATTAATGCCAATGTGGACAAAGCACATGTTCTTTCATAATTCCTTAGAGGTTTCTGTTGCTGACTTTGTGTCCCCAGCAGCGCAACTATGAGATTCCGGAGCGTTCCTTCTCCTAGTAGGAAGACCTGTGACACCGGATATAAGGGAGGGTAAATCCAACCTGTCTTCACTTTCTTTGATCTGTGACTATTTATATTTGTTAAATTAGAAATAATGAGGTGTAAATGCTATTTGACAGAAAGTAATTATAAAAATTTCTTTTTCCTTTTCAAAATAAGGAATGATTATGTATTTTGTTTTTGTCAAAGTCTGCTATCTTTACTGGACCATGAATTGTGAAATCTATCACAGAATTGCTAAAAAAAAATTTATTGAGGGAAATGGTGGTGTTAACCTCGAGGAAAACACATCATTAATGTTGAGGTACTTCATTCAATTTTAGACACAGAAGTATAAATTTTTCTCTTTTGTTGAAAAGAGGGAGATGAAAAATTCTATGTGCCTTTGAGTCAAAGCATTTATTTTAAAAATACTTATTTTTTTCCCTTCTCATCCATTTTTCTAAATAAAAGATAGAAGTTGTTTCTTTTTTTTTTTTTTTTTTTGTCTTTTAATTTTTTTCCAAAGCAAAGACAACCCCTTTGGCATATTTTCTTTTCAAACGTGAAATGAGGTGGAAAATCCTCATTTCACGACAGGAAGGACAAATATTGACACAAAGTTAATATTTGTTAGAACCCTGGAAGCAACCTGAGTACACATGTGTGTGCGTGCATGCACGCACACACACACACATGTGCACACAAACACACTCCTACCCCTGACCACCTTCGTCCTCCTCCACCAGACATGTGTAGTTCTGTCTTCTGAGGGTTGAGACTTGCGGATTCCAGGCTAGGAAGGGTGAGCGGAGCATCTTTTATGCACAGGGTATTTGAGGAAGGGAAAATATACACAAAGCAAACATTCATTTGCACATGTGCACACAACTGCAGCCCGCTTAATCTAATTTCCTCCACTTAGAGGAAGGTTCCTGGACTTCATCACCGCGCCCATCCATGCTGTGTGCAGCAGCATATGCTGGGCCACTCCCTGGCCACTCAGCATTCATTAAGTCCTGTCCCTCCTTGCCTTTGGAGAGCAGTGCCCTGGGCTGGCTACGCATTGCCCTGACAGGCTGTATCACTTATCTATTCACATCGATTATCAAAGTCAGCTGTGGCCAGACTGTGCCTTTCTCTTCCTCGTCTCAGCCCCTCTTACAAGCACCCCTGCCTGGATTTTCATGAGGAAATAATCAGATTAGGCCTTTCACGGTGAGTTCATATGGAGTTCTCTTTCTCCAGTGTGCTACTAACCGAATAAACGTGTTCAGTGGTAAATTGTAAATGACATTATGATTACCAAAGCCAGCACGGGTTTCATTTAAAAGTGATCAGAATTGCAGACCACAAAAATCGTGACTGGCAGATAAGGCCATTTGGCCAAGTGGGGAGAGAGGGGACAGAAACAAGCGAGAAAGATAATCATTACTCAAAACTAACCCTTCTCCATGGGAGAAAAGCAAGAGGGAAAGAAATCTTTGGGAAAAGGGGACAGAATGCTCTTTAGAAGTGGTGTCCGTGATGTCATGGACTCCTGCTGCTGTGGGCTCAGGGTTTAAGTGATGAGGCCCATCTGGCTGGGTAGGGGGCTTGCTCTACTAGTTCCTACATGTTCTTTGCTGTAATTAAGAGCTGTATCTAGTTTAGACTTCCCAAACCTGAATATATACTTTATTTTTGGCTATCAAATTAAAATATGTGCATTAATTCTAGAGATGGTATAGGAAAATAATTAGTAAAATACTGATAGCTTTATATACCAATCATTGGTAAACTCCAGAGGGGGGAAAAATCTAGTTTGTGCAGGTTAAGATTATAAGTTTTGGTACAAAGCTAAATAATTAACATCACTTGTTAATAATGTTGAGGCTATTACCTTTGTTAAATTTGTAATCATGCATTTCTATCTCTGAGGTAGCATGGTAAAATATTTGCTTATATACTGGGGTTTTGTTGGTACTCAGGACCTTGTTCTTGCACTTGCCAGGCAGGTGCTTATGCCACTGAGCTACATCCTCAGCCCAAAACAGTTATTTAAAGGGCCAAATAATGACATGAAAAAGCATGAGTTCTTGCCAAATGTGATTTGAAAATAATAACACATCTTTCCATGTGTACTTTTCATAAGTTGTGCTCACAGAGCTGATTATGACAGCCCTTCTCTCTTGGCATTAATAATCATACCAGAACCTTAAATCTATCTATAATCCAAAAGGGGAGTTATTAAATTATATCTCATTTGGCCAAAGGCATAAGTAGAAGTTTAGAACAATGCTTCTTCATTATCATTACCACGTAATTATGTTAACTTGAAATTCCTGGGACTCTACTTTTGCCTATAAACAAGGGCCAATCAAATTTTATTAGAAAGCTTTAAATAAAGGAAGTAGGGAAGGAAAAAAGGGAGGGGGGATGAGGGTGAGGAAGGAGGAAAAGTGAATAAAGAAAGAAAAAAAGGGAAGAAAGAAAGAGAGGGAAGAAGGAAGAAAAGGAAAGAAGGGAGGTGGGAGAAAAGACGGGAGGGTGGAAAGAAGACAGGGAAGGCAGGCAGCAGCCGAGTGAGTCCGGGCTTCTTCTGAGGCCAGGGCTGCTTTGTTTTTTGTTTTTGTTTTTTTTTTTTTTCCATTTATTTTTATTTTATTAAAATACAAATGTCAATCAGACAGTTTCAAGAAACCTTAACCATACAGAGTCGATGAATTAATACATTGCAAACTGTTTTCATAACGTTTTGGTACTGTACAAGTTGCATAC